>CM021108.1:37648149-37828372 GCA_007115665.2 Sequoiadendron giganteum
GAAGGATAGATGAAGGGGGGATATGTAATGAGATGAAATGCAACATGAATACAATTTTACATCTTTTAGAGCACTGATTTTTTCTATAGCATAAGACATTGGGCGTCAGGATATGTAAACCAAGATGGATTAGTGTCTAATGCATAAAACAAACACAACAAACGAGAAGGCTATCCCAATACCCCAAAGTTGTGATGACTTTGGTCGGGCCAAGTATTGAAATAACCACAAGCACAAAGGGATGCCCCCACATAATGTAGGATCCAAGAGGAATCCTGGTGGGTACTACGTGGAGCATCCCAATAGACAACAACAATAAAATAGTCAAGAGATGCCCGTATGTTGACTAGGAAAAACACACCATAATATGATGGATTTTGGCGATCTTGACTAGTTAAGAGAGGAAGCTCAAATAATAAACAAAAGAAAAAAGCACCAAAATATCATGATCGATTTTAAGCATCCTTTGCCATAAGATCCCAAGGATGGATGGAGTTGATGTGGTTTGTCAGGAAGGATACATCTTGTTAAGACCGATGATGGATAATAAATTAAAGTGACCTAGATGACGCAGGACAGTTACCATTAGGAAAATTTCTTGACATGAGAAGATCTTGTTTGTGAAGAGCCAATGATGATAGGGACATACTTGACAACAAGACAACAAGAGGACAAGACACAACCTAAAGACCTAGGGGCTTGGGGGTTGATCGAAGATCAACCTTGCCTACGTGAAAGCGCAAATCCCTCGTAGTTCAGGAAAAGACCATGGTAAAAGAGCGGAAAGTGGACTGATGGATATCGATGGATGACCAAGAAAAACATAAGCCCTGGGGGTAGACCAGAAGATCAACCTTTCCTACGTGAAAGTGCAGGGGGAACGTAGTTCAAAAAGGATGAAAGATCGAGGATGGACAAGATTGAAAAGTGGACCATGAGGATAGATGATGAAGGACAAAATGCCTCGGGGACCAATCAAAATATTAGCCTTTCCTATGTGCAAGTGCAGAGGCGTCATAGTTCAAGAAAAGACATGATGAGACCTAGATGGAGACGAACACGATGAGTGAACCTAGATGGAGACAGACATGACAAAGAGATGACACAAGCTCAGATTAGGATAACAAGCTCAGGATGTCAGATAGAGGATGATGGTCATCCAATTCTCAACCAAAAATATACCAAGCAATGAGGTGATGCAGGCGAATGGGAGGATATAGGGATTGAGGAGTCGATGGATAAACCATAAAGTAACTAGGATGCGAGGTAGATAATGATTAAGCCCTATACGAGAGGCGCCTATTGCCAAGTTTTCACCAATTGTATGTATCCAAGGTGCCACATAGGGGTGGTTTTCACCATAGGATGAATTATTTCTTTTTACTATTTTTTGATTCTTTTGAGTTTTTGTATTTTTCTGACTTTTTTTTATTTTTTTGTATTTTTTGAGATTTTACTAGGAAGGATACCCCAACTGACCTAAGTATAGAATTTCTTCAGATGCATAATGTTGATGGGTTCTTCCAAGGGCTCCCCTTCAGGGGTAGATATCCTATAGGTTCCATAACCATACTTTGTGGTGATGACATAAGGGCCCAACCAATTAGCTTCAAAATTACCCTTTTTCTCTCGATCTTGTTGATTCCGTTGATTCTCTTTAAGAACCAAATCACCAACATTGAATTGGTGAGGATGAACTTTCTTATTGTAGCTCCTTTTGAGGCAGTGCTGATAGGATTGCAGATGGTTATAAGCCTTGAAAAAATTTTCATCCAGCAATTCCAATTGTGCCAGTCGTGCCACTCGGGTGTCTTTGTCAGTGATGAGATTCTTGAGTGATTTTCAGAGTGAAGGGATTTTGACTTCAATTGGAAAGATGGCTTCAGTGCCATAGACAAGAGAGTATGGAGTAGCACTGGTGGTGGTGCAGATGGATGTACGGTAGGCCCAAAGAGTAGGATGGATATGGAGGTGCCAATTTCGGCCAGTGCTATTGACCATCTTCTTAATGATTTTGATCAATGTTTTGTTTGTTGCCTCTACTTGTCCAATACCCTGGGGGTAATAGGGGGTGGACCAACGATGTTGGATATGATATGTTTCATAGAGGGACTTCATGCACCTATTATTGAATGGCTTTTCGTTATCAGTGATGATGGCAGAGGGAATACCATACCTACAGAGGATATGGTAGAGGATGAATTTAGAGATCTGAACACCAGTGATTTGAGTGAGTGGTATGGATTCCACCCACTTGGTGAAGTATTCAGTGGCTATGATGATAAAAGTGTGGCCATCAGAGGATAGAGGGTAGATCTTACCAACCAAGTCGAAACCCCATTGTGAAAACGGCCAAGGTGTCGTGATAGGCTGTAGCTCTTATGCCGGAGCGTGAATCAAATCTGCATTTTGTTGACACAGAAGACACTTTTTGACATATTCACAAGCATCATGTTGCATTGTAGGCCAGTAATACCCTTCTCTTAGAATCCATTTGGCTAAGGTCATACCATTAGAATGGGCCCCACAAATGCTCCTATGCACTTCTGTTAATGTCGTGCAGGCTTCAGTTTCATCTAGACAATGAAGGAGAGTTCCATCATACCCACGTCGATAAAGTGTATCACCGATGATGGTGTAGCGGGCAATGCGTTGGATAAATGATTTACATTCATTTCTTGTGAGATTATACGAGAGGGTGTTGTCATGAATATAGGTGTAAATTTTGTGGTACCAAGGGGATTCAAAACCTACAATATCACACACCATGTCACTCTCAAGGATATCATACGCTAGGATTAGGAGTTGTTTGACTAGGAACTAAAAACCTATGCAATCTTCTAGCATCTCAAGGAGAGAACCGATGGTAGCCATAGCATCTGCTACCTTATTCTGGAGTCTTGGGATCTGCTCAAATTGGATGAAGGTGAAATATTTTTTGAAGTCATCTACCATGCGTTTGTAAGGCAACAACTTGTCATCTTTTGTTAGAAACTCATCATTGACCTGTTTTATAACTAACTAGGAGTCACCAAAAACTTGCAGATGAGTGATGTGCCAATGAACTACGATTCTAAGGCCTATGAGAAAGGGCTTCATATTGGGAGATGTTGTTGGTGTAGGGAAAATCCAATCTGAATGATTTTGGTATGTAATCGCCTTGGGGGTGATAAGAAAGACTCCTGCCCCAATCCATTATTAGTGTGTGATCGATCAAAGTATAGTGTCCATGTGGTAGCTTCTGATACTACAAAGACTCCTTCATCTGGAAATTCAACTTTAATGGGATAGGCATCTACTAATGGAGCATCTGCCAACTAATCTACTATTACCTATCCTTTGATTGCTTTTCTGTCCACATATTCTATATCAAATTCACTTAGAAGCATGATCCATTTAGCTATTCGGCCAATTAGGGTTGTCTTAGATAACAGGTACTTGAGGGGGTCAACTTTTGATATCAACTTTACCAGATGGCTAAGCATATAATGATGTAATTTTTGTGTACTGAAGACCACAATGAGAGATACTTTATCCATTGGTGAATAATTTAGTTCATAACCAACCAATGTTTGGCTAATGTAATAGATTGCTTGCTCTTTTGAGGATTCGTCATGTTGTGCCAACAATGCCCCTAGTGCAACTAAAGTGGCAGAGATGTATAGCAGAAGGGGTTTTCCTAGGATAGGTGACATCAAGATTGGTGGGTGGGCCAAGTATTCTTTAATCGTATCAAAACCTAACTGACACTGTTGATTCCATTTGAAGGTGGTGTCTTTCTTTATAAGGTGGGTGAATGACTGACATTTATCTGCAAGCTGAGCTATAAACCAACATATGGATTGTAGCTTTCCTTGAAGGCTCCTTAACTATTTCAGGTTTCTAGGTGGAGGCATATCCATGATAGTTTTTAATTTAGAAAGGTCAACCTCGATGCCCCTTCGGGAGACTATGAAGCCCAACAATTTCCCTGACGTGACAACAAACACACAATTTTTCGGATTCAGCCTTAGCTTGTATTGCTCTAAGCGCTTGAAGATATTTTTCAGGATGGCAGGGTGCTCTTCTCTGGTTCTGGATTTTCCCAACAAGTCATCGACATAATCTTCCATGATAATGTGGATGAGGTCATGGAATATAACAGTCATTTCTCATTGGTATGTTGCCCCTGTATTTTTGAGGCCAAAGGGAATGACATTGTAACAAAAGGTACCCCAAGGTGTTGTAAAAGCGGTTTTGTGTTGATCTTCAGGGGCAATTTAGATCTGATTGTAGTCAAAGAAACCATCTATAAGGGATAACATGTCATGTCTCACAGTAATGTTGACCAACATGTCGATGTTGGGAAATGGGAAGCCATCTTTTGGATAGGCTTTGTTGAGATCCTAGAAATCTATGCAAATCCTGATGTCTCCATTAGGTTTAGCAATAGGTACTATATTGGAAATCCAATCAGAATAATCAATGGGTCTGATAAAGCCAACATCTAGTAATTTCTCCAATTATTTTTTAACTAATAGTGCTACCTACAGGTGCATCTTTTGAAGCTTTTTCTTGACAAGTTTGGCATCTGGTCGGACATCCAAATGGTGTACAACAAGATCAGGATCCAGGTCAAGCATATCGAAATAAGCCCATGCGAAATTGATAACCCCTTCTCTAAGAATTTGGACAATAGTGAAATACTCTTCTTCTGATAAAGATTTGGCTACATAAGTGATCCTTGGATTTTCTTTCGTCCCCAAATTTACCTCTTGCGTCTCTTCAATGAGAATAGAAGACTGCTCAGGTATTTGTGTTCCCACAAGGGGAAGATGAATGTCCCCATCTTCTAGTATCGTATTGAGGTTTTCACTGTTAGATACACCCTTTGTTTTTACTTTTTCCCAGTCAAAAAGTGCCTCAATGAGGTTTTCACTTGATGACCTATTTTGTTCTTATTTCTTTTTACTTTTGCAATTAGGGCGTTCATCTTCCCCCAATCCCATGAGATGTACGTAGGTATCCTTTGAGGGAAATGTTTCGATAGGTGTGCTACCTTGTAGGTCATGATCTATAAGTTCAGGATGTTTGAGGGATAAGGTTATGGTGCAAATAGACAAACATTCGAACATGGAAGGGAGATCAATGTGATTCAAATCATCATACGCGTGTATGATGGAATCTTCTTCTGGTATGTCTTCAAGGGAACCATCATCAACACTAACATTGTTAGAAGTGTTAGAGGATGTCATAGGACCTTTCTGTTTAGTATCATAATCCAAGCCCAAATTTCTTGGTTGGATGTTAGTTGCTTCAATGGGCTGGCATTTTCCTTGCTCTTCCACACCAAGGCCTCCACCTTGGTAATGAAAATTTTCAATGAAATTGGAGGCACATGGATAAAATTCTTGGAAGTATTCTATAAGGGGACGTGGTGGCTCAGGTTCCTCTCGATAAACCCATTGGTTGATATCAACTTCCATTTGATCTTGAAGGGATCCCAGATCATTGAATGTTGTCAAACCCATGTTTTTGGAGGTGAGTGTAAGTGTCTTTTCTTCTACTTTTTGTACTAGCAGAGTTGGTTGTCCATGTGTACGGGGTGAGGGTGGCATGGTTGCCACATTTAGTGTGGTATGCATTTCGTATTCACCACATCCCTTGTCTATGATCTGGACCTTGGTGATGGTGGAAGCAGGTATGGATGATGGTGTAGATGAACTATTTAGTGTATTGGTGGACGGATGGGAATTAGATGTTTGGGATGCCCCCATTTCGACTCCTAGGCAATAATGTGAATTTGGAAAGGAAGCTTCTAAGGCATGAAAATATTCAAATGGTTGGGGATCAGCTTGTATGGTAACTTCCATTCCTTGAAATGGGAACTTTAAACATTGATGAGAAGTGGATGGGACGACTTACATAGAATGAATCCATGGATGGTGAAGAAGGATTTTGTATGGAAGTTCAAGGTCCAGAACATGACACATAGTGTAATATACAATGGGGCCTACTTGAATTGGGAGGCAAATAATTCCCTCAGAATCCCGCTCTGCATTATCATATGCCTTGATGGTGATAACTTGACTTCTCAAGTCAGCCTGGGTGTATCCAACCTGTTGTATGAATTTTAATGTGCAAATATTTAGGGCCAAACCATTATCTACCAGTACCCTTTTTACTTTTTGGCAATTTACACCAACCTCGAGATGAAGGGGACGATTGTGGCTTGAATCAAGACATGGCATGTCTTTTTGGCTAAAGGCTAACTGATAGGTTGATGAGAGATTTCCTACCAATGCTTGGAATTGGATGGGGTCAATATCATCGAGCACTTGTGTGCTTTGCAAAGCCTTAGTCAAGATGTCTTGATGCACGAGAGATGACTTAAGCAGATCCAGGATGGGTATTTGGGCTGCAGTCTTGCCTAGGTGGTCGAGGATATTATATTGTGAACTGACGGATGGTCATTGGGTAGATGGAGGAGTTCTTGGGACTGTGATGCAAGTTTTTTGAGTGGTAATGACACATTACAGATCTTTTCCTTTGACATGTATCATGGATACACATGGCTCCACTTGTTCTACATATGAGACCACACCTTGATAATTGTATGGCACATTTTTATTGCTGATGTTATTGGTGTTGTTACATTGATTGTTATTGTTGTTAGATCCAAGATTAGAGTTGGAAGTACTAGGACCCTAATTATGGTTAGGAAAAGCATTTTGATATATCTAGAGTTGAGCATTGGACGAAGATGATGTGTTAGAATCTACATGGATTTCACCTCGATCAATGAGGCCTTGAATGTAAGTTTTTAGGCCTTGACATTTATCTAAGGTATGTCCCTTAATCTTGTGGAATTCGCAATATTCATTGTCTTTAAACCAAGCAGGTTTGGGTTTAGACGTATCAAGAGGTTTGGTGACAGGATATGTGATGGGATAATTAGCTTGAAGAAGCTTGTTAAACACCACGCTAAGGGGTTCTCCCAACTGAGTGAACTTTCGTTTATTTCCCCCTTGGTTATTTTGGTTGGATTGTTGTCGTGGTGCCCCTTGGGGGATGAATATGGTGTTCTGGACTGACAGTTGTTATTGAGGAGGGTATTTTTGTGTGGTGGTGGCCACCTGAACATGTTTGGTGTCAGTGACACCATCATTGACAACATTTTTATTTTTATTCCAATAACGAGGTTTATCCCCAAAAGACTTCTCTTTATCAGAATTAAAAAATTTGACTTGCCCTTTTGCAACAAGGGCCCGTTCCAAGATGGGACCCTTCTCCACAAGTGCCACAAAGGTGGTGAAACAATGGAGTTGGAAGTTATGAGCCATATCTGGGTCAGAATTTTTGATAAATAATGTGACCATGTCTTTTTCTAATGGTGGGAATTTCATCCTGCTAGCCAAGGCACGCCATCTTTGCAAGTAGCTTGCAAAGGTCTCTCCATCACATTGTTTTTCTTTCAGGAGATCGAGCGTGTCAATATACTTCTCTAGATTAAAAGAGAAGTGGGAGACAAATTGTTTGGATAAATGTGCAAAGGTTTTGATAGATCCTTTTTCAAGACCCATAAACCAGGTAAGGGCAACTCCCCGTAAACTTTTAGGGAAAAGTCGGATAAGATAATTGTCGTTATGCATGACCTCTTGGAAATGAGCATAAAATTATTGAAGGTGGGCTCTAGGGTCCCTAGTTCCTTTGTATTTATCAAATTTCGGTATCTCCAAATTCAAGGGAAAAGGAACCAAGGAGATGGAGGGATCAAAAGGATAAGGACATATGTCCTCAAACTTGAATGTTTTTTTACCCGTTCTAGCTTGTAGATATTTAAATGCTACTTTTACTTCTTCCAAGTCTTTATTGACGAGAGTTGTGGGAGTCAGAGTGGATTAGTTATATGGGTAGTATTGTGGATATGATGAGGGTGGCCCTACTGTTGTCGGATCATAGACGGGTTGAGTCAAATATGAGTGTGTTTTTTTATTATAAGTGGATTGATAGTTGGATGATTGATTGTGATGAGTGGAAGCCACTTGTTGGTAAGGTGATTGTTGTTGATAGTAGGAAGTGAGGGACGGGTCTTGTTGTTGTGTAGCATTTTGGTAATACATAGAGGTAGGACCTCTTTGTTGGTGTGACGATGGTTGTTGATAATAGGAAATGTAAGGTGCACCCTGCTGATAAGTCGGTTGTTGTTGAAAGTAGGGCGGATAGGATTGGTATTGTTGCACAATGGTGGGTTGTTGCGTGGCATATGGGGATGGATTTGATGGTTGTTGGTGGGGATGATTTTGAGGCTGCAAAGGATTGGTGTAAGGTGGCGGTTGGGTCTGTGTTTGGTTTTGAGAATTATGATGAGGATTCATATTGAGATGGGATGGAACAGTGTATGTGCTAGATGGATGATAGAGGTACTTAGTAAGTGGATTATTGCATGTTTTTGTAGGGATATGCACATGCTGCTGTGGAGTTCGTTGTTGTGGTTGTTGTTGGTGAGGTGTGTAAGATGTGATATGTTGTTGCTGGGGGATGGCCACGAAAGGGGCATGCGGTGGTTGATGTGGTTGCGAGGTAGTCTGTACCACTTGATGTGATGGTTGTGTAGGAATGGTAGTGCGTTGTTGAGGGATAAACATGTCTTGTTGTGGGATAGTGATAGTGTGTTGTGGGTGTTGTGGATCCAAGGGTTGAAATGAAGCTAGAGTGGTAGCAGTATGTTGTGGTGGTGCTTAGAGTGTGGTGGATTGGTGAGTATTAAATGAGGGTTTTCAAAATGCAGGAGGTGGCAAATTGGTAAGTATAGGTGTGCCCCCAGTATTAGGATATGGGGGAGGGAGCGGTGGAGCAGATGGGATGTATGTTGGCATGCCATAGGCAAAGGGATTATTAGGATCTGGTGGTGGGATAGTATATGTTGTGGTTGAAAGACAAGGATATTCTTGGACTTGATGGATGACAACATTTCCAAATTTGGGGTGGTACTAGTTTTCAGTGGGTGCACCTTCAGGAACGTAGGAACCCTCTGGAACATTTTATGAGGTTTGTGGATCGACAAATGTGGGAAGGGCATACTGTGATGTATCAAAACCAGATGGTGGTTTGACCCCCTTCATGAGTAAGGTGGAAAGGATCTTATCTCAACGTTCATTTAAGAGATGATCTGTCATTTGGACATTGACAGGATTGCTAAGGTATTCGTCAATGGTGACTTCGGGTTGATTGACCATGTTCTCGTCATCGGGTGGTGTGATATTCTGGAT
Organism: Sequoiadendron giganteum; assembly: GCA_007115665.2. Taxonomy (NCBI): domain Eukaryota; kingdom Viridiplantae; phylum Streptophyta; class Pinopsida; order Cupressales; family Cupressaceae; genus Sequoiadendron; species Sequoiadendron giganteum. The sequence continues at coordinate 37,657,401 of CM021108.1, forward strand.
GTCAGTGTTTGATTGAGATGAGACACCATTATGGGGATTGTGTGGATTGCTTGGAATGTTATTAGGATCTTGAGGGACATTTGGTTGAGAACCTTGGGTTTGTTGGTCTGCCATTTGCTTTTTTGTTTGTGAACGGGTCTAAACGGGCATGAACGTGCAAAACAACTAAGTGATTTTAAGATGCAACTTCTAAAGGATGATCTAGGTGATGATTTGGATTGATTGATCCAGATTGGACTAAGATTGTAGGATTTGGTTGGATGTTGGACCGGTTGACAGGATGATGGATCAATTGATGATATATCAATTAATTTGATGATTTGGATAAGGATTGGATCTGATTAGATGATTTTGATTGGATGATATCGGATTTAGATAGATTGGATTGGATTGTTTGGATCAATTGGATAAGTTTTTTTTGGATTGGATGATGGATTAAGATTGGTTGATGGAGGGGATCCTAAAATCCAATTTGGAAATCACCCTAAGTGACTTAAAACATTGGTTGATAGGATTAAATTGGCTAAACCAATGATCACGGCATCAAATCCGCCTTAAGATAGAAGGGGATTGATTTGGGCCAATGATGTTGACTTACAACACAAATCTGCCTCAAGATAGAAGCAGATTGATTAGGTTGAAGACAATGATTGATATGAGATGACGATCAAACCTAATTCCTTGGTCAATTAGGGTAATAAAAAAGGTTGAAAGGGTTTTGGATGCAAATTAAGGATGTCCTAAAGGTTCTTTATATGATGGGGGTGTTGTTGAAGTGTTTCCTTTGGAAGAAAAGAAACTCTTTAAATCACACGATAAGATGGTAGAAAGGGTACCCAAAATTGTGAAGTGATCAATGAGAACATGAGAAATGGATGTTTAGAGAGGTTAAACGGAGGTTTGGAATGGCCAAATGGATGTTTGGATTGGTTAAATGAATGTTTGGGATGATCAAACCATCAAACGGAGACTCGGGGTGGTTAAACGGGGGTTCAAAATGGTCAAACAGGGTGAAATTGTCTATTCAGGAGGGCGTATCCGCCCTTCTGCAATCAAAATAGTAGATCTTGGGGGCAAATCCACCCCTCTGTAGGAAAACAGTGGACCAAGGGGGAAATTTCGCCCCTCTACAAAAAAATAGTGGACCAAGGGGGCAAATCTGCCCCTCTGTAGGAAAACAATGGACCAAGGGGAAAATCCGCCCCTCTATAGGAAAAAAGTGACTTGGTTTGGATGAGAAAGATTATGGAAAAGACTTGAAATGACACAATGAGGCTGACTTATCAAGCTTTATTGGTTTCTCACAAAAAGACACTTTAAGCAAGCACAATCATATGATTAGTGTTAAGGGGTATGGCTAGCAAGGGTCTTAATCTAGGATGCACAAGGTTTCTAAGGAGTCCTCGATATACTCTCAATACATGAGGCACAACCGTGAACACCAGTCTATCACAAGCGTGAGTCAGGATTCCCAGCGAGATATGGAAATACTCAAACCAACTCTTCACGTCTATATAGGTATCACCCTAGCTTCGATGCTCCGCCAGACACGACATGACTGGATTGGGGTACAACTTTGGCTCTCCCCCCTTTTTATACCCTATCGGTACGTGTGGTTGGGATCGTCCCTTGGGGTGATGAAATCCCCAAGCAAGTCCCTCTAAAAATAAGGTACTAATCGTTTCCAACTACCCCCTCGGTTCACACAAAGTGCAAGGGGAAGGTGAAAACAAATTAATGCCCTTTGTGGGTAACACAAAAATAAGCATACCACATAGCAAGTATTACTTCCTCCTAATTAAACTATGTGCCTAGATAAAATCAACAATAAAATATTCTTAAAATCTGAGTAAATTAACAGCCCGCAAACAAATGTTAGTTGTTTTATCCTTCATCTCTTGTGAATAAAAAAAAAATGCTACAAATTATTAGTAAGAAATCCAACTACACCCACAAACAAGCAAAGTTAGGGGGTTAGAACTTCAAAACAACAAAAAATGAAGCCAAAAATGAAGCTAACATGCTTGTTTTTACCTTCAAAAATGTGTTTTTTAGGGAAAATCCGCCCCTCTGTAGTGAAAAATGTTGAGACGATAGGGCAGGTTTTCCCCTCTATAGGAAAACTGTCAGAAACATTGGAACAGGAGGAAAAATCTACCCCTCTGCAGAAAAACTGTAAGAAAATTTGGAACAAGAGGGCAAATCCGCCCCTCTGCAGAAAAACTGTCAGAAACGTTGGAACAAGAGGGAAAATCCGCCCTTCTGCAGAAAAACTGTCATAAACGTTGGAACAAGAGGGAAAATCCGCCCCTCTGCAGAAAAACTGTTAGAGACATTGAAACATGAGGGCAAATCCGCCCCTTTGTAGAAAAATGTCAGAAACGTTGAAACAGGAGGGCAAATCCGCCCCTCTGTAGAAAAACTGTCAAAAACGTTGAAACAGGAGGGCAAATCTGCCCCTCTGCAAAAAAATTGTTAGAAACATTGAAACAAGAGGGAAAATCTGCCCCTCTACGGAAAAATTGTCAGAAACGTTGAAACAAGAGGGAAAATCCGCCCTTCTGTAGCAAATTGGAGGGCAAGTCTGCCCCTCTGTGACCTAGACCTGCAAACAACTTTAACAACAACAAACGTAAAACAAAGAGACCCATTTGTGGGTCCCACCGGGTGTTCCAAAAATGTGATCCCTAAAATGTTCTAACGTATTCTAAGATGCAAAACTAACTAATGATGCATTTAAAGGAAAAAAACAAGAAATACTATTCAAGATTAGCCTAAGGAATATCTATGCAAGAAAGACAAACAAAATAAGAAGATAAACTATTATACCTTTTATGCTGTTGATTTCCTTGGTTGGCCCTTGATTTTTGAGAGTTTGTGTGCTCCTTGGATGGATATGGAGATGAATGGATGCAAGATTCAAAATGTAATAAGATGCTAGTGGCTAAAAGATTTGGTGGATTGATGAAAAATGCTTGCAAATGGCTAAAATTCTGCAAATAAAAATTGGCAAGAGTTTGGTAGCAAAAATATCATTGTTCAAATGAGAGAAAGGAGGAGGTATATATAGAACTATTTTAATTCTCTAGAGAATTCAACGGTTGAGATTAAGCCAACAAGGTCAAGATGGAGGGCTATGGTGAGTTGAGGACTCACAAGCCCTCACATCTTGACATGTGGAATGTGAGATGACTTAGGGTAAGATGATGTGAAAATGAGGTGGAAGAGAGGTACATGATGTGGAGGAAAGATAAGTACCTTGTAGGTACCTTGGGGGATGAGAATATTTCCTCAAAAAGGAACTTCTTGTCCCCAAATGAGAATGAAAAAGACATTTGAGAAATTTTAGAATTTCTCAAAAATCTCCATGGGAAATGGGAAACTGGTTGGAGGAATAAATGTGAATTAAAAATTCACATGTTTAAGAGAGTCTAATGGATAAGAGAGGGTTTCCAAAAATATGGGGATTTGCCACAAGTGAGTGATGTGACAAGTCAAAAGTTTTAGAAGTCCTTGGCACATGTAAAATAACAAGTCAAGTCTTCTATAACTTGCATGGGGATAGGGTAAACCTTGGAAGGATAAAATGTGAATTAAAAATTCGCATGGGGAAGAGAGGAGCCTAGGGTGAATAAATGTGAATTAAAAATTCACATGGGAAAGGGAATCAAGGCCAAGAAAGGCAAGTGAGAAGGTTGACTATAAAAAGTATGTCAAATGTGGTTAATGACCTTGATTAAGGTTGTGCAAACACAAGATTAGGATAATTAATGAGAGATTAGAAGCAAGTGGGAGATTATGGAGGATGTGACACTAATATTGATTAAGTAGTGCACATCCTAATAATTGATTAATTAATTTAATCCAGATTAAAAGAGGATTATGGAGAATGTGATAAGGAGAGAGAAAAAGAGGAATTAAAAATTGATTTTAATCAAAATGGTCAAATGACTTAATTAAATAAATTGTCCTATTAATTTAATTTAGGGAAGAAAATGTGTAAGGTAAAGTATTTAATTATTCAATTACATACTTTAGGAATCTTAGGCAGAAAATGAAATAATGATTAAATAAATTGTTTAATCACTATTAGTGAAATAGATGAATAGAGTAGACGATTTTGGCTATGTGGAAGTGGTCAAATTTAGATGTCTACAGGCCCAATCGGAGGGAGAGGTTCAGTAGAATATCAAATAATTACAACAATTGAATGCCCATCTAGAGAAAACGGTATGGGAAAAAGAGGCAAACGAAACAAGAGCGCAGGATCAATTTTAGGAAGATCTCGAGAAGTCTAGGCTTACACTGGATCAGGAGTTTGCCACTTGAAACCAGGTTGAGGAAAGGCGGTTGGCCACACAAAATGACCTAAATTAGAAGCTCACCTCTTCCACAGAGAAAATTGTGGGGCTAATGCGGCAGATTGAGACAAGGGATGCAAAAATTAATTCCTTGAAAGAGATCACTCAGACTCCTACTCCATAGTCAGACCTCTGTTTAGTAGCCCAACAACTATACGCTTCCTACTGGGAAAATTTCAAGGCCTTATTCCCTACTCTCCATCCCACACTCTGATTCATGGCAGAGGTGATAGATTTATGCAGGGAGGTTCACGCCACAATGGAGCAGTTCCCGCAATTCATAGGGGAAAAGGTTCCCAAGGCCAAAAGGTTGCTAGACAAGTTGTACACAGTGTCGAGCGAGGATTTGGAACGAGCAGGGATTGAGAATCAGAGAGCATTCGATGGGGTCGCAAAAGAGTTTATACACTACTAGGAGGCCACCCTTCATGCTTAGTGATGTTCAACTACATTAGGGCAAACCATGGACGACGTTCGGGCAAGACTTTCCAAACTAATCAAGATGGGATTTCCCTCTCCATTTCTTCCTGATGAATCGGTGGCTACCGCAGAGCATATTGCAGCCAAAATTAAGGAAAGGAAGCAGGATTTATCAATCTTCTAGAGTTTCAACTAACCTCCTACCACTGAGGACATTGAGGGTGTAACTAATCAGATAGCACGACTACTTTTCCAGCTTGAGGACGGGTCTGAAATATGTTTGGTGTTGCCTTTTAGGGAGTTGATTGACCTGCACGAGGCACATAGAATCCTACGTGCCATATCAACACCTTCTGAGGCCGACTAGTTGCCCTTGTAGGTCACTCTTTCTAAGCTCTAACTCCCAAATTCCCAATGAATAAAGCCCTAGTTTTGAAACCAGAGAATTTTGGATTCACCGTTCCGCAGGCGATACGCCCATGGTAGTCACCAAAAGTTGTGGATATTTAATATACCACATGCTCCCTTTGGGTTTCTTTTAGTGTTTTGCTCGGCTTTCGATCTCGCTCGATGAATTTTAAATGGCCTTCATTCCAAACTTTTGGCATTCTTTGTTCAGTCCTGCCACATGTCACCGAATCACCCACCAAAGGAAAACTTCCCTTCCCTTCTCTTCCGAGCCCCGAATTGCTCCCGCGTGTCAACAAATTGACCATGTTAGGCCTGTTTCCATATAAATCTCTTTCATGTCCCAACTGCCTACCATGTGACCTTCACCTGTGCAAACTTTGGTGGGCCCCTCAAGCAGTGTCGATAGCAAGAACGTTGCCACATGTCTTCTCATCACAATCTCTCATCAAAGGTCGGCGAGGGAAAACTTCAGGCTACGAAATGTTGCCATGTATTCCTTCAGCACAGCTACATGAAGGAAAGAGTGTTGTGAACGCTACACTACTATGTTGTGTCGTGTGTTCACACAAGGTAGGTCAGACCATTGCCATCATTTGCAAGGGATGCACCTGGCTAGAAGGTGGCTGGGTTCATGCTCAGGAATCTTTTTGTTACAATGGGAGTGATGAATCATTGTTGCAATCATTATGATTCATGATGAGGAATCATTTATGTTATGGGATCTCAGGTGGTGGATGTCCTTGGCTATATATACTACTTCTTTCAAGGAGTAAAGGGTTCCAATATGTTCAAAAATATCTACGAGAGGATTTGGGAGACACCAGGGCTTTGTCTTGTTATATGATTGTAAAGACTCACAGACTGTGCCCTTGTAATTTTGCCTTTCTGTTTCTTAAGCTATTGATAACATTAATTTATGTTTTTTCTGAATAGTTTGTTTGCAACTTCAATGATTTGAACAGAATGTTGAATTTATAACCATGTCTTCGACTCTTTCTGTTCAGTAAAACTCTGTGCAACTTATTTTATGTTATGAAAAAAATATTCAGGTCTTTCTATTTACTAGTGGTTATTCTGAACATATAAAACCGCTTAAGCAGGCCCTTAGAGTGCATTTGTAAGATTGATCTATCATGCTTTATATCTAAGTCTTGGCGCATTGCCTTAGTTAGATCCTTTTATTTTATATTTGCTTCCTTTTCCCATTCAAAACCCTAGTTATAGAAGAACCTGACTTCTTTAAAATCCGGAGGTCACTCAATTTGGCGCAATACGTCCCCCCCTAAAATTGAGTTTCCAATAGAGGGTTGTTATCTTGCCAATTTTTGGCATCAACAGATCCTAAATCTTCAAAAAAGGTAATAAATATTGGGAAATGTCTCTCTTCTGAAGAAGTAGATGAACACTTTGTTCTCTTACGTGCTCATCTCGATATCTTCGCTTGGATGTATGAGGATATGCTTGGTATTGATGAATCCATAGTGGTCCATAATATCATTATATGTCCCAACGCCAAGCCTATTAAGTATAAAATTTGAAAGATCAATCCTAGGGTATATTTAATGGTCAAGACTGAGATAGAAAAGTTGTTGAAAGCAGGATTTATCTGTCCTATTGACTATTCTCCTTGGATTTCGAATATAGTTGTTGTTAGCAAACCTAACAGTTGTATTCGTATATGTATTAACTTTCAAGACCTTAATAAGGCTTCTCTTAAGGATGATTTTTTGTTACCTAATATAGATATGATTGTGGACTCGACTGCAGGCCATGCGTTGTTATCTTGTATGGATGGCTTCTCAGGTTATAATCAGATCCGTATTAACCCGAATGATCAGTACAAGACAACCTTCACTACCCCTTGGGGTACCTTCTGCTATGTGGTCACACCCTTTGGTTTAAAGAATATAGGAGCAACTTACCAACAAGCAATGACCCTGATATTCCATGATTTCATTCATAAAATCTTAGAAGATTATGTTGATGACATCTTGGAAAAATTTGTAAATCATCAAGATCATGTGAAGAATCTCCATCTTATCTTTGAAAGAATTTGAGTTTACAAGATGAGACTCAATCCCCATAAGTGTGTCTTCTACATAGACGCTGGCAAGCTTCTTGGGTTTATAGTCTCTTACCATGGAATCGAAGTTGACACGAATAAGATTGATGCCATTGTTAACATGCCTCCACCGAGGAACATCACCGAGTTGCAAAGTTTACAGGGGAGGATTCAGGTGATTCATAGATTCATATCTCAATTGGTTGATCGTACCCTCTCTTTCACTCACTTACTGAAAAAGGATGTTTGTTTCATATGTGATGAAGTGTGTCAGAAATCCTTTGAATCCATCAAAGCTTATTTGACCAACCCTCATGTATTGATGTCGGCTATGCAAGATAGACCTTTCTTGCTTTACCTTGTTGCGTCACTGTATGCTTTGGCAGCCCTGCTAGCTCTGTATGATGACATTGGAAGAGAGAGAGAAGTTTACTACATTAGTTGTGTCCTTGTCAATTATGAAACTCGTTATTCATCCATGGATAAGTAGTGCCTTGCTCTTATATTTGCTAATTAGAAGTTGAGGCACCACCTCCTCCATGATGAAACTCACGTCATAGTGAAAATAGATCTTTTGAGACATGTTCTCTAGCTCTGACCTTGCTGGAAGATTAAAGAAGTGGGTTATGTTGTTTTCTGAGTGATATAAAATTTTTCAGTCAGATATCAGTAAAGGGACAAGCAATTGTTGATCAATTAGCAGACACTCCCTCATCTTGCTCCTTCCCTGGGTTGGATCTGTTCCCTGATGAGAATATTTTCACAATTAACTATGACCTCGAATGGAAGATGTACTTCAATGGATCAAGGTGTTTGACTGGTTCTGGAGTGAGTGTGGTCCTGATATTCCCCAAAGGAAAACCAGTCCCTCTATCCTTTCAATTGGAATTTCCTTGTACTAATAATATCATCGAGTACAAATCTCTTATTACTGGTTTATGTGTCATGATTGCGTTAAAGATTAAACATCTTCATATACTGGGTAAATTTGAACTTATTGTGAATCAGATCATGGGAACTTATCAAGATAAATAAAGTAGATTGTCCTGATATCGATACCTCGCTTTGTCCTTGCTTAATCAGCTTTCCTCTTTCATAATAAACAATGTCCCTAGGAGAGAAAATAGACATGCAGATTCCATGGCAAGCACTACTTCCTTGGTGCCTTTAGAAGAGGATATGAAGGAATATCACTTTGTGGTTCAGATTGCATGAACCTTGATGGTTCTCGATTAACCTGAGCCCGAATCTCTGACTTGTTTTCATGTAGACTTGGGAGAGTGGTTTTCTAGTATCTACAATTATTTAAAGACTGGAAACTTTCCCGGTGATGCAACGAAAAAGATCACACTCGTATATGAAATATTTCAGTGTGTTACATAATCTTATCTGACGTTCTTTATCAAAAAGGTTATACCGGCTTGTTGCTAAGATGTCTCACTAAAGCGGAAATACCCCTTGCCTTAAAGAAGCCCATGCAGGCTCTGACGGTGGACATTTTGATTGCAAATCCCTAGTGAGGAAATTGGTACACATGGGATACTATTGGAAAACAATGGAACAAGATTCCTTTGATTTTGTCAAGAAGTGCTCTCAATATCAACAACATAGTCGCCTTATCCATGCTCTTGCTCAAGAGTTATAGAATCAAACTTCTCCTTGGCCATTTGCAAAATGGGGGTTGGATATTATTGGAAAAATATCACCTCCTTCCAAGGGACATACTTTTATCATTACTGCTACAAATTATTTCACAAAATGGGTCAAAGCTATTCCGCTCCAATCTAGGAATGTTGAAACTATTTGTAGCTTCCTCTTGAACAATATCATTTCTCATTTTGGGTTGCCTGCTACGCTTATTTCTAATAATGGTACACCATTTAAAAATAAGGAAGTAAAGCAGTTCTTGGAGAAATTTCATATTCAACACAAGTTTTCTACACCGTATTATCCACAATCCAATGGTCAAGCAGAAGATTCTAATAAAACACTTGAACTCATTCTTCGTATAATAGTTAATAAACATGGTAAATATTGGCATATTCAATTGACATATGCTTTGTGGGCTTATTGCACGAGTGTTCGTATGGCGATGGGAACGATGCCTTATAACCTCGTGTATGGTGCTGAAGCTATCATGCCTTTGGAGTTGGAAATTCCATCTTTGTGGATTTCCCTTAGAGGGTGGATTGACGATGAAACCTATCGAACTAACCATTTGCATCAACTGGAGATGCTCGACGAGCACCGTTTATAAGCCCTCGATCATATCAAAGCTTAGCAGTAGTCGCTATCAAGACAGTATAATCAGGGTGTGCTTCCTAGGAGCTTCAAGCTACGAGACCTGGTTCTATATGAAAGTCAACAAAATGTAAATGTGTCACCTAATTAGAAAGGGAAGTTTATTCCTAACTGGTTAGGTCCCTACATCGTGATTTATGTGTATGGTTTAGGTGCCTATGGATTATCATCTATGGATGGAACACCTTTAAAAGAGCATGTTAATGTGATGCATCTTCGTCGATACTATACGTAGTGTCCTAATGTGTCACATGTGTGGTGTTCTCCCTAAAAGGTAGTAATACTGCATATGTTAACATTTTTTCATTTCCACATCATGAATTTTTTTATGTTTATGATGTGACCATGTGTGTGTGTGTAATAAAACATACATATATGTGTCTGACTATGCTATATATCCATACATCACATTACATCTTTTAAAGTACTTAGATCGTCATAGTATTTAATTAACATGTAACCAAACGTGTTTAATTAAATCATGATTAGCATCTAATGAAAACATACATCCATATAAGAAAATAACATCCATAGCATGAGCATACATGAAAATGAAAAACATACACATAAACAAAGCCATGATACTGAAACCGATATATATATATATATGTCCAATGTATGAATCAAATGTCATACATCCATATAAGAAAATAACATCCATAGCATGAGCATACATGAAAATGAAAAACATACACATAAACAAAGCCATGATACTGAAACCGATATATATATATATATATGTCCAATGTATGAATCAAATGTCATGTACATGTATTAGACCGCTACTATAAAAAATGAGTGGCTACTTAATATGTGTCTATGCAAAAGACCTACAGGTATATATGTGTATCTATATTCAACTATAAAAATGATGAACATAAGAGTGGCTCCTATCCCTGTGGTGCATGGCTCCCTGAGCCCTTTGGCTTTGGTAGCCGCTCTGGTACTCTGGGAAGAGGTTGCATAGTGGTCTGCGACCGGGCTCAGTGTGAGTGTGATGCAGATAAGCTCGATCGTATCCCTCTCAGCTCCCCCTGTAGCGAACATATATCCATCTTCACTTGGATCAGCTCCCGATGTAGCCGCTGAACATCTGACTGGATCACAGCCGTCGGTTGCACATCAAGCTCATCAATGCGTCTCTGAAGGGCATCACATGCCACCTCAATAGAATCAAACCTCATCACTATCGCATCTCACTCAGTGAGCGCCATTCGCATCTCCCTCGACAGTTGATCTTGTTGTCCCCGCGTGACTGTCAGCTCTACAGTTAGTTGTATGACCTTCGTGCCCCACTCCTTGTACGCAATCCTCAGACGGGCTATCGACTCAAAAGTGGGCGCATGCCTCCCTGTTGAAATTAGTTGGTAGGCCTCAAGGACTGTCCCCTGGATTGGCATGGTAGGGGCCACCTCTAAAATACACTGAGCTATGAGCCCAGTCCATACCTATACATCCTCTACAATCACAGAAAGAGAAACGGGAATCAGTATCACATGGCATATATAAATAATCATAAATAAAAAGATAAAAATCATGAACATGACACTAATGCACTATGTATACCTGGATCCCCTAGCTTCCATGTGGGATTAGGGTGTGGGTCAACACTAGGGCATGTGCCGCCAGTATCCGTGGTTGACCTTGGCAACGCTAGTGCTATTGTTGCTAGAACAGTAGAAACAGGTGGCGCTAATGAGACCGGGGTAGCCACAGGGGGAGCTGATCTCCTTCATTGCCTCGGCCTCATAGGTGTCACCTCCCCCTCTACACTGCCATGCTAGCAGCCTCTCCACCTATCCTGCAGAGGCTAGTGGGGCGCATCCTCCTGTGGGCCAAGGTCCGCTCTTAGAGCACCCTCGCCAAAAACTGGAGCAAGACGATGCCTCTCCCACCACCACATGAAATATACTACTACCCTGACATTATCTACCACCACCATGGCCGACAGATCATGGTCGGGCTCATCATCATCTGAATGGATGATGTCTGTGATAGAAGGGAAAGGGCGATTGCCCACCCTCATTGCACTGTGGTGTGCCCTGGTGTATGTGGGCATGTCAAGCGGTATATTTTGAATATCCAGTAATAAGGAACAATAACATAATCATGGTGACCAATCAAAAAATGGTCCTATTGTAGGTTCCTAAGGAACCTGTTGTCATCGACCCACTTGAAATATTGGTAGGGTCTCCAACAAACCTCTCCCATGGCAATAGTGTCAAACTATAGCCTCCAAAATTGTAAATCACTAAAACACCACTGCCTATCATATCATACTAGTGGGCCATCAGGATCTGATACGATTGTCGCTAGGGAAAACCGACTGGTCGGGTACACATGATGTGGGCGAAAGCCCACACCTGCAAAAGTGTGCACATTGTGAGACTGCAGTACTCGTAGTGCATGTACTACCCAAGCTCCTGGTATAGGTGCGCTAGCATGCTGTGCCCCCAGGGAAAAACAATTTGATGCTCTACCATCTCCCTGATAATAGGGACGAGGCTCCCATGAAGGTGTGAGCCTTGCCCATCTATGGTGATGTGGAAGGCGACTATGACAACCATCACCCATTGTAGCAATGGTGTTGTGGTCCTTGCCTAGTCATAGCAATGAGTGTAGATGTGACTAGTGTCATCACCTCCATTTGTCCTCCCTGTGTAGTGGTGGACGCCCTCACAACACTCTCGCACTGATCGGGTGTCATCTAGGGCCACTCGCCATCCACGAATGGGTAGCCCGAGGATCCGATAGATGTCCTTGAGAGTGATAGTCATCTCTCCACATGGTAGCTAGAAATATGATGTGGTGGTGTCCCACCACTTCATCAGAGGGGTGAGCATCCCCTCGTGATATCGCATCTTTGGCATAGTGAATATGTGCCAGAGACCGACCCGCTCCAAGTGTGTGATCTTGTCCTGAGAAAGGTGATCCCTCTGCTCATGGATGAGTCAGAATGATCGCCCTCCGGGATGCTCCTGGATCTTTGGGTACTCCTACAAAAATTTAAAAAGTTTTAAGTTAGAATCATCATAGAGAAAAGAAAAGAAAATGTTGAAGGACATATGCATGTCGTCCAGATGTCTGCACGCCGCGTATGCATCCCGAACCGCCATGGTCGCCCGAAGGATGCCAATGTGTCCTTAGGATGACAACCTGGATCTGAGACCCTAGCATGTTTCATAGATGACAACGCGTATTGAGGATGCCAACGTGGATTTATGACGCCTGCACACCTCGATGAGTGGAAAGATATAAAAAATTACTAAAATGCATAAAAAATGGGGCTTACAGGCGTACCTAGTCCACCTCGTGACCCTCAGCGATGTCCTTGTGCAGCTGATCTATCCTCAATGCCTCATACTCTCTCTTGCTTGGTATATTGCTAAATTTTCTCTCACAGAAGTCAACAATCTGCTCATAATGAATAGTGAAAATGACCCTTCTTGGGGCCCACCTAGGTATATATAGGGCCCCCAGGGCCCATTTTTTTCCTAGAGTTTGTGGCTCCCCAGTTTCTCCTGACTTTACTCCACCATGTTGGGGGAAAAATCAGGAAGGGGCATATAGTCACCTCTTGATCATATTTTTCCTCTGAATTGACCACTTTTTCTTGATCATTCTTCTCTCTGTGGTAGTTTATTCCAATTTTTTGAAAACTCACTCAAAATTTTAGTTTTGCAGGACACAGTTTTGAACAACTTCTTACAAATGTTGTGTTGTTGAGCTCAAAAGTTAGGGGCATCCTCAGTGCTAGTTAGCTTGACCTCGGTGACCTCTACAGTCCCTCTTTCTGGCACACATTTTTCGTAAAATTCAGAGTTCGGGTGAAATTTTTGTTCTCTACTTTAGTGAGGCTATTTTTTTTCCAAAATCGAGCCCACTAAAGTGGGGGAAAAATTTAATGTTGCAGACTTGCACCTAGGGGCAATTCCACATTTTTGCATCTTGCCTAGCATTTATGACACCTTAGAAACATTAATGGAAAAATCCCATGAGTCAGAATTTCACGATTCCGACTCCATATGGGAACATGGCGAGATGATAGAATCCTGACAAGGCATTTTCCAAAAACCTAGGCTTTGGATGCCTATGTGGTGCACGAACGTTTGTGTGGTGTGCTAGCGTCCTGGCAATTTTTTGAGTTTGAAACAATGAATCTAAAAACCTAACCCTAGCGACATGTGTCCTGGCGGTTAGGTCTCGAGTGTAATGGCTCTGTACCGCCCTTGCATGCATAAAAACCCCCTTTTGGCTCTCATTTTGGGGTTAGAAGTCATCGGTTGAAGCATTGTCACTATTTTCTCTAATCTTGGGTAAGCTCCATCCTTGAATATAAGCACTTTTATAGGCAAAGCCATGCCGGATTGGGGTCCCTCCAACAGCTACAAGCTCTCAAGCAACTACCAACTCTCAAGCAAGCACATAGCGATGCGCTCGTGTGCTCCGGAAGAGGGTCTTGACCCGTGGGTAACACTCTCTCTCCCTATCACTCTTTCTTACTAGCTCATTTACTACTTTATGGTTTGGGATCTACTCCGAAGAGGGTTTTCCTTTCACCACACACTTTGTTTACTTCCTTTACGCTATTTTCCAAACTCGGTTTTCCATGGAGGTGGAAACACCAAAATGGGGGTATGACTGAGGAAAACCCCTATACAGCCCCAACCTTTTCCCCTTGATCTTTTGTGTGCAAGTTACGAAGTGAAGCTTGGAATAAAGAATCGAACACACGAAGGTAATCTTGTTTCGAGTTATTTTGCGTTTTCCTTAGTTTCTAGATTTTTGTCGATTATCTAGTCTCTCACGCTCTTGACCCGAGTCTAGAAGTGAGATTCAGCTCCACCCGCTTGAGCTCCCGAGTTCTTCATGGCTTAGGACACCAACGCATCTTTTAGATGACAGCGCATCACGCTAGCGTCGTGAAACTGCACTGATGGTTTTTGGCCAAGAGCTCCTCAACCAAAGGTGGAAATCTCGAAGTCTTTATCTCTCAAGTTCTGAGATTACTTTCCCGCTTTTCTTCACAACTTTATTGATTCGTTCGAGTTAATGTGTATAAGGGAAGTTCATTCCCCGGTGATCTCTTGAGAATAAAAAGGCTTATGTGTAGCGAATCCCTCTTATATCATAGAAGTTTCTTGCACTGTAATCATTTTTTGTGATGCATTTGAAGATTTCTACACCACAAGTATTTCTATGATGCATCTATTAGAAATAGTGACACATCTATTTGATTGAATTGAAAGGTATAAAATTTTAAATTTCTATCTTTGCGTGCAATTTGATTCAAATAAATTAGGTGTTTTCTAGTTATTGATCTTTGTTTGCAGTTTTATGGTGACCATTTGGAAAAGACATCATTTAAACTACTGAATAGTTTGATACAGGTTTGTTGGCTAGTAAATTCAATTTGAAAGTTGTATGTCTTTGATTTCTAGCTTAGATAACATTTTATTTAGGGTTATTATGTGTGTATCCTCTCCCCTCATACACTTGTGTGATCTTGGGTGTAAGAGAAATACATAATAGCCTCTTTTTATTTTCAATAGGGGGCCTGCATGGGGACTTCATCACCCTAGGGTTTGACCCCAACCACATTTCCTAGCGGGGTATAAAAAGGTGGGGGGAGAAAAGGATGTACCCCAATGAGTGGCTAGCATCGTTTGATCCAAGCCTCGTGACACTTTTTCTACTGAGACACTTATAGGTGAAGAGGAGAGTGGAGACCCCCCTTGAATTAGGCACTATCAAATGAGATCTCTATTCACAGTAGACCCCCACTAAAAACCTTTTTTAATTAGAATCCTAGGATCCACCAACCATATCCTTGATGTATTGGAGGGTACAATATCATTCCCAAAGCTACTCATAACGTACTCCCTTAAATAGAGATAGAAATCCTTGGATTTAGCTTTTATAGCCTCTGGGGAAGAGGAAGGTGAGCTTATCTCTATATTGGTCCTTTTCCATTGGACTTCTAGCTATCCGCTTTCGCAAGAAAGGTGTTTCTATCCGATCTTACAGAGTATTAGCACTTAATTGTGTGGTAGACCTACATCAAGTATACACACCTATTCTGATTAATTTTAAGTTGTGATTATCTCTCAACTATCTTCAATTTATGCTTTACCAGTGACACCATTGGCCTTTTTGGCCTTAAGACTTATTACCCAAGAGTCAAGAGTCAAACAACTACTTTATCTTTAGAGTATTTTATGTGTGTATTATGTCCAAAATTGAACAAAACCAACAAGAAAGATCACTTAGAACACCCAGTTTTAGGAAAAAATCTAGAGTCATGCAATTGTAATATTTTGTACTACATTTGTATCCTATCATGCATCTACAAAAATAGATTCACATATTTGTTGGTTTTTGTATTGCATCGATATCCTATCACACATATACAAAAATAGAGTCACGCATTTGTAGGTTTTTATATCACATCTATATTTTTTGATGCATCTACTAACCAGAGTCACATAATTGCAAGTTTCTATGCCACATCTACTTTTTTTAACACATGTGTTTTACACTGCATCTATAACTACAGTGTCGTAAAATTGCACCTCGTTGTAATTTCACACTTACACATTTAGCCCATTGTATTTATGATGCCTAACCACATTTATGAAAAACCTTATGAGTCAAAATTTCATGATTTCAACTCCATAAGGGACAATGATGAAGTGTTAGTAGTCCACCACCTCATTTCTTGCAAAGTTGAGAGTTGGACACTTGTGCAGTGCACGAACATCCACACAACATGTAAGAATTCTTGAACTTTTTGAGTTTAAATAAGGTAATCTCGTGCCTCTTTCCATTGAAATGTGTCATTGTGATAGAATCACAAGCATAATGTCTCTTCCTACCCATTTAACTTAACAAAACTCTTTATTTCTCTCATTTTGTTGTTCATTATTACACTCTCGCTCTCCATTCTCACTTGCTCTCACTTCTTGCTCTTTTCTCTTCTACATATCTTCTCTAAGGTAATGCTCTACCGGATTCACATCTCCTCAACAACGAAGGCTCTCTTGTAAGCACTCAACGTCACATATATCAAGCCAAGAGGGAGCCAAAAACTGTTGGTGACACTCTCTTGTTGATTTGTCTTGTCTATTTACAAATATATACATCTCTTGTTTACCTTATTCGTGATAGGGGTTATCTTCCACAATATGGTTTGTTTATGTCACGTGTCTTGCCTATTTCTCTATCTATCTAGTTGTCATGGAGGTGAAAACACCAAAATGGGGGTTTGATTGAGGCAAGCCCCAAAACAACCCCAACATTTTCCCTCGTTCTTCTATATGCAATTTTTTGGATTCAAAGAGTTGGGTACTTGTTGGTTGTTGGATTTTAGCTTCTAGTTCGATAGGGATGACAACACAATGCATAGACATCTGTGTGATGTGTTGTCACCTATTGGCCATGATTTTTTCCTTCTCAACGTAGAATCTATAAGTCATGTTCTTTATGCCTCTGTAATTTATATTCTGTAATTCTCTGTAAAATTCTAAAAACTTGCAATTTTATCTCCTTAGCTTAGCATTTCCTTCATTTACATTTTTTCAATCTCTTTCATCTTATACCTCTATCACTTAAGCTTGTACTTTCAGGTGAATAAGGGCTATTTTCTCCCTTTAGACCCTATTTGTCTTGGGACTTGGGAGTAGCAAATCCCCTCCTTCACATTTTGGTGAACCCAATGTGAAAGTAATCATGTTAGATCTTTTCCTTCAAAACTTTGATGCTTTTAATAATGTCTTTTCCAAACAATATTTCAATATGTTAGATGATTCCATAGATTATTTCTTAGAGGCATATCCTTCTATCTATAGATTTTTTGAACAAACTTCTTCATCTCAACCATCTTCTTCTTCTTCTTTGCAAGTCAAAGAGTTTGCGAATGTAATGGAGTTATCCATTATGCCCTAAAGACCTAAGAGAGCCATCATTTATGTGACACTAGCTATCCCATATCCTAAGAGAATTCATTATATTCATGGGGTCTCGTTCACAAGTGACTCATCGAATCTTTACATGACATTATTGAAAGCTACAACTCCTTCCTATAACATTGTAGGTCATACATACAACACTAGAAGGAATCAACAAAATTTGAATCAACCTGCCTCCCAACCAACTTCTTTACCACCTTCTCAACCAAGTCTTCCTCAAGAACCTAAACCCATAGCTAAAGAACCTAATGAGTATGATCTTGTAGAGAAACTTCATTTTATTCCCATCAAGATCTCACTATGGGATTTGCTTTAGTCTACTTTGGTTTATCAAGGTATTATTCATGAAGCTTTACAAAAGATCCTCTTGCCTTCTTCTATTATGATGATAAACATTAATGCATTGATGGCACATATTCACAAGGATTCACTAAATATAACGTTCTATCTGCAAGAAATATCGCCTTTAGAAGTACAAAATCAAACAGATACTCTAATGATAATAGTTAACATTAATAATAGTAGCATTAGGCATTCTCTTGTTAACACCAATTCAACTCTCAATGTATATAGCATTAAACTATTGCCTAAGATCAAAATTGATTCATCTTATCTTGTTGCTTCTTCATTGTACATTCATGGATTCGATAATGGTGATCAATAAGCCCTAGGAATGATAATCTTTCCATTGAGGTTGGGACCCATTACCATACCCACTTTGGTTTTTGTTATGTCGAGTCCTTTACCTTACAACATTCTCTTGGGGAGACCTTGGATTCATGCTTTAGGAGTAGTAACTTCTACCTTGCATTCTTGTATAATTTTTTTTGCAAATAATGAAGTAATTATAATCAAGGTTGACCCTAATGCTATACACCTTTATGAAATGGAAGCTTCTAGTTGGACCTTGTTTGCTTCTACTCTTAAAAATTTCATTCCTTCATTGTCTTCTAATGTATTGAAATCATCTTAGGCAGTGCTTGCTTTAAAGGTTGCTCCTGAGATGAATGCCCTTAAAGAAGATCGTCCCAAAGTAGAGAATCCTAAGTCTACCCCTTCTATTTCTTCTTTTGAATTGAATGTATACCTAGGTGATGATTGGGGTTCTTGGACTTTACCAAATTTTGTACTAGTGAGTACAAAGTTGATCCTATCCATCTAGACATTCCAATAATCTCATACACCCCTGCCAAGCAAGTTGATTGTCCTCCCACTAAGGAAAGCAACCATACTTCCATCAAGGAGAATTATTGTACCCCTGCTGAGGAAGATAACCATGCTTTTGTTGAGGTTAATATTTGTATTCACATCAAGGAAGATGATTGTGATCTCGTAGAGGAGTAAGATCCCCGCTACTAGAATGATTCCCTCTATGTAGATCATGGGTGCTAGCAATAAGTTGAGTCCACTTTTTGGCCAAAAAGTGGAAGTGTTTTCCCTGATTTTCAGAATTTGACACTTTGACCTTAAAATTTGAAGCACTTAGAGATGAAATCTTCAAAAAAGTCACTAATCATAAAATGTAGTACTCAGAGTCTAGTTTCCAAATATGTAATTTATTTCAATACCTAGATTGTACAAATTGAGTTTCAATAAGCATTTCTAAAAACCACTATTTAAAAGTCATTTCTTTTTACCATACCATGCACGTGTACGACATCCATATTTTGACCTAAATTATTGTATTTTTCTAAATACTTTTGGGAAAAGATTTGTGACTCATTGAAGCTTGCCTTTGATATTTTTTTGTAATTTTTTATTGAATATTTTTTTTATTGTTAAATTTTTATTAGGCATATTTGTCATTTTGAAAAATCGTGTACGACACGCATAAGATGACCTAAACTTATCATTTTTTGATTTTTTTTTTTTTTTAATTGAAAATAATTGTTTGAAGTTTTCCCTCGTGCAATCCGTTCATAAAAATGTTATGTTGATAAAAAGTTATTAAAATACTAAAAAACACTGATAATTCAAGTTTATGGACTTGTTTAATTAGAAATTAAATGAAAAATAAAAAAATTAATCCAATTGTTAAAAAAATATATATTTGGAATCTACACTGTCTAATCTATAATGGGTTTTAATTTCATCGAAAAAATCTACAAATAAAGCCTTCAGACGTATGCCCAAAGTCAGTATTTTTTTGTGACATTGCTAAGACCTTCAACTTGCAGGTCAAACCAGGTCCATGGCTTAGGTTCGAATCCCCAAACCATTTCTTGAACCTATAAACAAAGCAAAAACCCGACCTACATTTGAAATTTTAAAAAACGAGATCCCGTTTTGAAAATTGTCAAAAACTGTCATTTTTGGAATTTTTGAAAACGGAATCCCGTTTTGAAAATTTTCAAAATAGAAAATTTTCAAAAATGGACAGTTTTCAAAAATGGAAACTTTACAAAATGGGATCCCATTTATTAAAAACAAAATCCCGTTTTTGCAATGCCAATTTCATTTTTTTGGCTAAGGCAAAAACTTCCACGTTTCGTGGACTCAACTTCTTGCACTTACCCTCATCCTCCTTCTCAAGACTTACAAACATGTTACGGTCCTAGTTGCAAAAATTTCTCTAAATACAGTTATAGAATGTATACGTCATAAGCGTAACTTGGGGCTTGGTTACTCTCATGAATAGTCTAAGCAGAAACCATGGTGGAGTATCCACATGATTTTTGTCAAGCCTCTCAATCTAGTTCATCCCAAACTGATTGAAAGTAAAGTAGACTCTCCTCCATATTTCTTCTCTTTAGAGGAAGAGTTGGAAGAATTCTTAGGTGTCTACTCTTATCTACCTTCTTATCACCATAAATGAAGATTCTCATATCGCTTAAACAAATAAGCATACTTTGGAGAATCTATTATGAGAATTGATCAGAAGGCCCCTTTGTCTAATATGGATGATAATGTTCCCATATATCATCTCGAAGATTGTAGTACTCTCCTTAAATAGGATACCTTTGATTTTTTCATGGATCCTAAGTTGTTTGAAAAGGTAATTAAGATTAGAAATTTCCTTTCTTTAGAAGAGTCTAAACAACACTCTAATTTGTTGCATTCTCATCCTAATATATTTTCTTGGACATATGAGGACATGCTTGGTATTGATATTTTGTGGTGGTTTATAATATCATTTTATGTCCCAATATTAATCCCGTTAAACAAAATTCCAAAAAATAAATCCTAAGGTTGCCTTATTAGTCAAGACTGAGATAAGAAAGCTCTTGAAAGCTAGTTTTATCCATCCCATTTACTGTTTTTCCTTGGATATTGAATATCGTTGTTGTCAACAAGATTGATGACCATATTCACATTTGTATTTATTTTTGTGATCTCCATAAGGATTCTCTTAAAGATGATTTTTTGTTGCCTAATATTGATATGATTGTAGACTCGATTGCATGCCATGCCTTGTTGTCCTTCATGGATGGATTCTCAGGCTATAATCAAATTCATATTAACCTAGAGGATCAATAATAGACAACCTTCACTACCCCTTGGGGTAATTTATGTTATGTGTTCATGTCGTCTGGGTTAAAGAATGATGGAAAAACTTACCAATAGGTGATGACCCTTATTTTTCATGACTTCATTCAAAACATTCTAAAAGATCACATTGATGACATCTTGGCTAAGTCTATGACTTGTCAAGGTCACATAAAAAATCTTTAACTTATCTTTGAAAGGATTCAAATTTATAATATGAGACTAAATCCTCTTAAGTGCATCTTTGGTATAGATGTTGATAATCTTATAGGATTTACTCTCTCACCATGGAATCAAAGTCGATGAAAATAAAATAAATGCAATTGTCAACATGTATCCTCTTAAGAAGATCCCTCAATTATGTAGTTTGAAAGGGAAGAATCAAGAAATTCGTAGATTTGTATCTCAATTGGCCGATCACACTCTTCCCTTCACATGTTTTTTGACGAAAGATGTTCAATTCTGATGGGATGATGAGTGTGAGAAATATTTTGAGTCAATCAAGAGTTATTTGGCCAATCCTCCCATCTTGATGCCAACTATACATGATAGAACCTTAGTGTTTTATATCTCTACATCACCTCATGCCTTAGAAACTTTATTGGATCAATATGACAATGATACTAAAGAGAGAACAGTCTACTACACCAGTTGTATTCTAGTTGACTATGAGACTCACTATTCTGCCATGGAGAAACAATGTCTCACTCTTGTTTTTGCAATGCAAAATTTGTGGCATTACCTTCTCCATGTTGAAAATCATGTAATTGTAAAAATTGTCTCCTTAAACATCTGTTTACTAGAACCAATCTTTCGATAAGATTAATGAAATGGGTTGATAGGACTTTGAAAATTTTACTAGTTCTCAGGGTTACATTTCAAATTTTTGATAGTCCTTGGGTCTTTTGGGTGTTAGGGTTTTATTTTCTTGTTGTTAGGGTTCAATCTTAGGGTTAAAATCCTCTTAAAACCCTCATCAATACAAAAGCCCTAGTGCTGTTTTATTTCGTCATTAACGTGCTTTTACTTTTTCCTAGCCACTTAAGTTACAACTTAAGCCATTAACGTCATTAGGTGGCCCCTTTTTATTCCTAGTGAAATATTTGGCCGAATGCACCTTTTAATGTTTTCCTAAGTCCAATAGTATGTGGGTCAAAATATTTGTGCCTTCATACTATGATCTTACTTGAGGGTCTGAAATATTAAGTCTTATATTATGTGTCGACCTAGGTATTCCCCTTTCTAAGTTATGACTTAAAGCACATGTTGCTAAAAGTGCTTAAAGAAGTGGTTTGGCCCCACAAATTAAATCTGGACCATTTCCCACCAGCCCATGCTATCAAAATGATCTCACGAAATAATGTGAGGGATAGCGGGCGTGTGCCATGTGTCCTGTCTCTTTGGTGGGCCACGACAGTGTCTAAGGTAACAATAATGGTGGGCCCAAGAGCTAATGGTTGTGATTGATCCCAGTGGTTGAATCTTGATTGTTCCCTACCAGCCTATAGGGAATATTTTAAAGATGTTGATACCGCAAGGGATAGCAGGTGTCCACTACATGGCTTCATCCGAAGCATTCAGAGAACTATTAAGGAAGGGAAATATTTCATAAATATTTCAATATGACTTTAGAAGCTTTAAAGACCAAGCTACTAAAAGGATTTTCAATGCATGTGGTAAAAAGGAAAGCAAGATGTTTTAATCTTAGTTGTCCATCTGATAAAAGTGCTAACCACATGATCATATGATTGGGGTTAAGTGGTGCGCAATTTGGAATGTATTGGTTTGATCTAGTTTGTTGCTCGCTACCTCACAACCGTTGATCAGTATCATGCAAATCTTTGTGGAATAATGGGTTGGCGACACATGGACATTCTCATGGCTTATAAAGTATGGTGGAGCCTGTAGTGACAGCGAGGAAGGTTTCCACATGGTGAATTCTAATTGGTCAAATGTTGAGGTCAACACAAGTCATTTTCAAACTTTTATGACTCCATCTGAGTCATCTATTGATCCAAATCCTTGGAAGATCGATGATTGTAATTTAAAATTGTAAACAAGGTTGATGTAGTCATCTTGGTTTGCACGAGAAAAAAATAATGGTGGAAGTGATTTTCAACGGCCAAATAAAAGGATTTTCTCATCATAAAAGTAGGAATGAAACCATTATTCTGATTTACAAAGTGTTTTAAATCATTTGGAGATTTTTAGCAATGCTTCTTGAGCTCTTCATAACTAGAATTAGGGTTTTCAAGCATCAAACACCAATAAGTAAAAATCTCTCATTCTTATACTAAATTCTCATCAAATTTACATATAAGTTCTAGTTTCCTATGTCAAATTGCAATTAGGCATCTTTTAGGGTTTGATGTTTGTAGATTGCATCTCAATTTCTATGAATTTTATTTGCTTTTACTACATTTGTTTTAAAACCCTAGTTGCACTTAAGCAAACCCTAGCTCACATCTTCCTTTATTGAAATGGCACCCCCAAAGGCCTGAGCTTCCAGTTCTGAGTCTAAGAGATGACCCCTTTTCCAAGATATACTGGACTAGTTGACACTCTCCACCAATAACAAGTATGATGGCCAAGCAATGTTCTAAGGGGATCTGAGGATGGCATTCTTGATAGACAACATGCCATCATAGATGTTATATTACCAATCATTGGATGGAACATGTCCAAACATTGGTTTGGGAAGAGGTTTCTAAGCATTCCCATGAGTAATGGATGGAGGTTGGATATGGGTAAATTGGTTCTCCCTAATGTGTACCTAGACGTGGACCTCCTAAAATATATTGCAACCAATTATGACCTTAATGTTAGGGTTGTGAGGACACATTCTGGAATAAAGATGGTGGGTGTCACTAGGGAAAGACTCTTTGAATTTTTCAAATTAAGCCCTTGGCATGCCGAGATGGTGCCAATTGATGAGAAGTTGAAAGTAGAATATGAGAAGGTGAGGCTAACTTTCAAGGTGTTAGTATTGAAAAAATTTATGGGAAGAGGGATAGGAGGAAGCAGAATCACACTCAACCCATATAACAAGGAACTCTACCAAATGAACTTATTTGAGCACTACTTTCAGAGAACTTTCTATAACCTTTGTCAGATTTTGGGGTTTGAGCTAGATGAAAGGAGGCCAACTTCTTTCATGTAGATGGCTACAAACATCTAGCATGTCATGCTCAACACACCTTATAATTTTGCAAGTTATTTATCAAATGAGATGCATAAGGGCCTTGTGGCTCTTAAAAATGGTGAAGCAGGAGTAAGGTTTTGGTGGTACTCCCTATTTATGCACATGTTTATGTACATGGGATCTGGTTATTTTGGAGAAGACATGAAATTGGATAAGAAAAATGAGAAAGGTGAGGATATGTTTGTCCAAATGTTGACTTCTATTTTAGAAAGGGATGAAAAGGAATCCAATTTTGTGTTATTTCCAAATGCATTTGCCTCCAAGTTGAAAATATCTTTGGTGATGAATCAGCCTAGGATTCCAAAGGAGTTGTATGACTTCTTAAGACCAAATGAAGGGAGGCATGAACTAGGTATAGAGAATAATTAGGGAGACATTATCCCATATCCTAATTGCAGCATCCTCCAAGTATATGTCACAAGTGTAACACCTCATGTTCTACCAAGAGATGTGCCATTGAGGATTGGTTTCCTTCAAGTTATGTGGTAGTTGGGAGATATAGAAGAAAATAACTTGGTGGGGATGAGGAAAGGGACTCTCTTTCTTGAATATACAACTTTTGCATATTTTTTTATGGTTAAGGATGGGTGGAAGAAAAATCCCCCAAAGATCAAGCCCCTAGGGATGGAAAGTTATAGGCCAAGGAACCATGATCCAAAGGGTGTCATGGTTGCCTTAAAGAACATAATCAAAGGGGGTAAGTTTTATTATAATTTCTCTTTCCCTAAGGATGTAATCAGAAATATTTTTTATTACAAATTTCAAGAAGAGAGGAAGATGAAGTGGTTAGCCTTCAATACATTATAGAAGGCAATGCAAGAAAAGGATCCTAATTTCAAGGCTCTCCCAGATATAAACGATGAAATGTTGAGGGTGGAAACAATGTTGCGGAACTTTGATAAAGTGGTAGGGTAGCTGGAAGAAGAAAGAATAGTATAGGATAAAGGGAAGAATAAGGTGACCGATGAACAAGATAAGGGGAAATACTCCATGGTGGAGGAAAGACCAACATATCAGCATCCTAAGAAGCTACATGCATTTGTAAGGAAGAAGAGCATAGTGAAGAAGCAGCAGAATATTGCCACCCCTACTCAGTCAGATGGGTCAAGGGCATCTTCACCTACACCACAACTACCACCACTTTCACCTCCAAGATCAAATTCTCCTCAAGTTATTGAGCTTGATTCTCCACCTAGAGAATATCCACCACTAAAGAAACCTTCACCAAAGAGAATAAAGGTTGAATCAACTAGGCTTGTTGACTATTATCCTAATTCAATGGAATTAATAGTGCGGATGATGTCAGAGAGAAAGCTTGCAATGATTTTATGGATGATGATTCTTTTGTGAAGACTAAGGCTTTTCAGGAATTGTATTCAGGGCTAGAAGGGATGAGTACAATTAGAATATAAAGATGAAAATTATTGAAAGCCCAGAGCTACCAAGGGAAGTGATAGAATCAAAGGTCCTCACAGAGATGAAAGCTAAGTACAAATAAATCACACCAGTTGAGGGTAGGGAGTTATGAGAAAAAGTGGGGTGCTCCTATTACTAGAGTGGGACTTGGCTTCAACCATTGCATTTAATACTATGAGGAGGCATGACACTCCAGTCTTTGCCATAGAAGAAGAAGAAACAATTGCCTTGCAAGGATCAAAATTCAGCCCTTAGAGGGACACTTTGGCAATTTGGGCATTGGTTTCGAACAAAAAAAATCCAGAGGTGGAAGAGTGTGCATCAGATCTTAGAGGAGGATTGATCATAAAAAGAGTATCAAATACCTCAGCTGTGGAGGCAACTACACTAGTTATAAATGTTGCTCAATTCAACAAAGCAACTATGGAATATTTTCAAGAGAAATTTGAAGCAAAGAATAAAGAATATAATGATTTGATGATGGTGTACAACAAGGATAAAAATAAGATTGCAGAATTACAACTTGAGAGTGCACTATTGAAAGAGAAATTTCAAGCATTGTAATCTAGGCCAACATTGATCACAGGGACATCACTAACTCAAGTGCAGGCTCCAACCCCACCAACATCTCCAGTTCAATCACCACCTCCTACTCACTCTCCTCCCCCAACTTCAATAGAGATATTAGTGTACAATCCAAATAATGTACCTATTGCATACCTCACTCCAAGTACATTAGTTGCAACTCCTCCAAGGGAAGTAGGGAATACTTGATACAACAGATGGATGCTTTTGATGAATTATTTGGGTTGTATAATGAAAAAAATATTTTTATTGTTACAAATGTATTGAAATACTATTTTTATTGTTACAAATGTATTGAAACACTATTTATCCAAAGCAATAAAAAGAGTGAGAAGTGTCCACTCTAATTATTCTTTAATGTTTCAATCAATAAGCATGTTGGAGAAGTATAGAGCCATTGATCTCCCTTTCATGCAGACATGGGTGCCCAGGTTAAATGTGTTGAAGAATATGGTCATTGAGTCTACACATGATCAAAATAAGCCACCAAAAATAGATCCAACTTATAAAATGGTGAAGGAGATTATTAATTACCAAGGATTGGTAGACCCTTGGAGAAAAGGATTAAAACACTACTACAAAATTTTGATGAGAGTGATCTTGGTCTTCTGCTAGGAATTCTCAATAGTGATGGAGGTGTTAAGACCTATGAGCAGTGGAGAGGTCACATGGATGTGGTCATCAATGTTGAGGCTATTTTAATTTGTGAAGAGAGGGGGATGTGAAGATGTCAATGTTGAAGGACAACATGAATAAGTTGTTAGATACTCTTTTTGGAGGAATTTGACAAAGATGCCACATAGATAATGGTGAAATATGGTCCTCATAGAACTAAGTTGGATGAATTTATGGCCTTCAATTGACCTACTAAGGAGGACTATATAGCATGGGATGATAGGTACAAAAAATTTCTTGACTTGTAATCTTCTCGAGTGGTGATATGGCAACATTTTTGGTCTAGTTGGCATCTCCAATGGTCTACAAAGCTTCTGTTGAACACCCAAAATACTAAGAGGGGGGTAAATTAGTATTCTATTAAACCATTTAATCATAATCCATCCAATAATCAAAACATATCTAACTACAGCTATGAATGAAAGTATGAAAGGAATCACAAGATCACATAACACATGAACACCAAGATTTTTACGTGAAAAAACCAAAAAGGGAAAAACCACGGTGAGGATTAGCTCACAATATATTATAACTGGTTATAAGATATTATAAGGGGTCACTGCCAAGACACACTATCCTTATAAGGCTTACAACCAAAAATAGATACAAAACAAAAATGGGTACACAATCAAAATGTGAACTGATACAAAGTGCACCTTCCTTGTGCTGAATTCAGTTCCTTTGAAGCTCTAAATACAAAACACTGCTTTGTTTAGCAGTTGCCCAACATTCACAATAATCATACCCTTATTTTGGTCTCACACATCTAAATTTGCATGTTCCCACATTATCATATCTTTTTCACATCTCATTGCATGTCATTGTCTTCCTACAACTCAAAAATATCTCACATATATACCCAATTACATCTGCATACATCAATTAGGTCAGCCTAATTAGATGTAGCCCTATTTAATTCAAAATCACCTTGTCGAATCCATACAAGATTCAAAAAATTCTTTGCACTCAAATCAAATGTGAACACTTATTTAGGTCGACATGGATCTAAAATAGATCCCACTAATATCCACAAACATATTTAATCTTTTCAACACATATCAAGTATTAGGTTGGCTAGGAATTAGACCTAATCACAAAATACGCCAAAAGATCATACACCAACTATCCATCTAGTCACATAATTACTCTCCATATGGAATATGTAGTGTAATGACATCTATAAACAATCTCCCAAAATTGTAAAGACTAATTCCAAACACCGAAGGAACGCGGACTAGATTGCACTTACTCATTTACCCTCTATAAAGCCAAAAACTACATGTCGAACTTCTGTTACTTGTAACTTTCATCTTGTTCATCCAAAATCTCTGAAATCTTGTTCACATGTGCATTTAGTAGTCCTAAATAGCATACTATAACCTCATAAGTTTATCTTATAACATGAGCAATTCCGGACCAAATTATTGGATTAAGATGCATAAACTTTGTTCTCTGGATTAGACAAACTGTCAATGATTAATGTTGGCATCAATGACAACACACAAAAAAGGTTACTTCTTCATTGTTTCAACAATATCCCCCTTTGTCATTGATGGAAACATGTGCCAAAAAATGAATCTCCAAAATTTAAAACATACACCATCAAAACTATCTTCAAAACTTTTATCTTGCATGATCTCCCCCTTTCATACATCAAACATCTGTTATCATTTTTCTCCACTTTTCCATTACCAAAACTTCTACCCAGTTCTTCTCCCCCTTTGACATCAAGGAAAAAGGGTGTTCTGGTAACACACATGAGTAAACTCTAAAATATGATATATATGTATAGAAAAACAATTTAAATGAACTAAATTGACTCCCCCTCAAGGAGTTACCCCAAAAATTGGATCCGATCATATGTACAAGGAAAAACTAAAAGAAACTAAAACAATGAAATAATAGACAAGTAAAATATGTTCACCCAGAGGAGGAGACACCTTGAAGCTCCTTAAGGATTGTTTTCCACACAAATTTTCCTTCATTCCAAATCATCTTATCTATAGCAAGCGAATTATACATTGATTCCAATTCAACTAAGCTCTCCTCTCCCTCTTCCGGAGTACCTGGATTAGGATTTATCTTCTCAAGCCTTTCTACATCAACAAGGGAAATGGACACCAGAATGTGCTTGGTCTTCACCAAGTCCCCAAGCTGTCCAAATCACCTTATTATGTCTTCTTTCTTCCTTTGAAGAGTGAACAACTTATTTTGTAGATCAGAAATGATAGTCCAAGAGGTGTATTCTCTATTATGCACGGGGTCATATGTTATTTGTGACTCAATAGAGTCTATTAAGTCCTTAATGCCTTGAGTGGAATCCAACCACCTCATGCAATACAAAATCAATGTCTTGGTTTCATCTTCTCACTCCACTTCTTTTAGACATTCTTGTACTTTCCCATGTGCAGATGCACATCTATCCTGCAACTCGAGCAACCTCTTCTTTGTGAATTTTGATTCCACTTCCTTTTTAGTCTGCTCCTTGAAATTGGAGGCATATTCCTTAGAGTGAATCAACTAATAACTTCAAATTTTCAACAAGATTTAATGAATTGTCAATTGTAGCACCAGTGGTAGCATCTTGTAGAGACTTGATGGCGTCATTTATCAGTTCAATCCCGTTTTGATGAATTCTATAATATTCTTTCTCTCGAAGGCATGAAAAGAATCTTTGAGCTCCAACTTCTGGATAGGTGAGATCTTATTCAGATCTACACTACCTTGGTATAAAGGGAATTAGATCAACTGGGGAGGAATGGTTGGTTGAAATCTCATCTATTTTTTCAAAAGACCCTTAAGAGTATTTCCAAAGGATTCTCTAGATGGATTTGTTAGCTCTATGATCTTTTGAGACTCCTCTTCATTCTTTCCAACCTCAGTCTCTTCTTTATTCTTATCTTTATCTTCTTCATCTCCTTTTCTAGAGGGATTTTCCTTTTGTTTATCTTTGTTTTCATCCTCCTCTTCCTTATCATCTTTGTTATTACTGTCCTTTTCTCCTTAACCTTCTTCTTCTCCATTTTGATTTCCTTCACCTTCGTTTCTAGCATCCTCATTCTTCTTGTTAGGGTGGTCATCAACACCATAATTGGCATCATTCTTATCCTATTCCTATTCTTTATCTACATTTTGGTTTTCATTATTTGCACCAATGGTGTTTTCAATATCTTTAGGAGGAGGAGATGTCTCTGACAAAGAATTTGTATCATCTACCAGTGGTGGTGAGAGCACCACATTATCTATATCATCAAATGATAGAGTTTCTTCTATATTATGAGCATTCACATCTTTCTAAACTTTAAAAACAAGTAAATTGGTAATTAGAGGAATATTTTCCTCTACATCAGTAACTTTTTTATTTTTCAGACTCCTTGTCTTGAGTTGTTTTAGATGATGAATATGCAATCATCCCAATTTTCTCTTCTATGTCTCTCAAAATTTTCATTGTTTCTTTCTTTAGCTTATCTACCCTATCCTTTTCTTTGCCCATTAGAATGGTGGCCCTTTGCTTCACTCTAAATTCCTTTGTATACACTTCAATTATTGTAGATTTGTCATTTTCAGATAAAGAGGATCCAATTTCCTCTAGAGCATCAGCTTTCATCTTGTCATCTGCTTCAACTGCTTCACGGCTTCTTTCCATTAAGGCTTCACATACCACACTAGGCACCTTCTTCCTAATGTTATTCATGTCTGCATATAAAATAATGATATATTGTATGATGGCTTCAACTATTCTTTTCTTGTCTTCCTCATCTACTTCATCATACAATTTTGTAGTTCCTTCTAATAGACCATCATGTTCTAACATGTTGTTAACCAAAGAATCTAACTTTATTAGTGAATGAGCTCTTACAGGAGGATATTTTGTCTTCTTTTTAGGCTTTGAAGTGTCTTCCTTTGATTTCTTCTCCTTCTTCTCATACTTATTTTGGATGTGAATAGTAAAAGAATCCTTTTCCTTTTCTATATCTTATTCTTTAGAGGTGACCAGGATATCAAACTTGGGCTTCTTTGCTTCAATGCTAGCCTCTTGTGAGGAAACTTCAACACTTGTGGAGACATTGCTTCTTTTCCTTTTTAGCTATTCTTCTTCCTCCAATCCAAGTTTAATTTATTCTTCTACAACACTCAAATTCTTCTCTCTAAATGATTTTTGTTTCTTCCTCCTTCTAGAGGTAGCAGGGGGTGCTACTGGAGGTATATTCTTCCTCTTTGTATTCTAGATGTTGGGTCTAGAGAGTGCAACTACTTCTTCAACTACCAAAGCACTTGGTTCCACCTTCTTTCCTTTAACACTTATTGTACAATAGGTTTTGGCAATGAAAAGGCAGGGGTGGAAGCTATTATTCTCGATCTTCATGGTCTAGAGGACTCACCAGCTATTTTAGCTTCTCTTTCTACAACAATTTATCTTAACCTTTGTACTTCTTATTCTGAAATCCTATGAAACATGAAGTATTCATTTACTTGTTTTGTTACTCTTTTGTTTCTTGTAGGTGTTGATGTTTCTAAGTGCACCTCAATTTATTTTTGTTCATAAGTGCCATGTCTTGGCAAAGAGGGGCCCTTGGACTCTTTAGCAATAATTCAATGTATCCTTTAGCATCTTTCTCTAAAACTTCATAATTGAGAGGCTCAATCCATATTGTCCTACGTTCAACAACCTCTATTATGCATTTGTCAGTAGATACGAGGAAAGTTCTTTCCTTTGCATACTTGTCTACTAGATTCTAGGGAATCCTCTCTCCATCATGCATGTTGTTTTGAAATACTGCAAATAATGCAACCAATGCATTATCTTGAGCCTTGTAGTCACCAATCTTGTGCATATAATAAAAAATTTACTAACCCACTAGTCTGTTTCTATCCCAAACAATGTATTTTCTTTCGGGTAGCTCCCTCAAAAAGTAGAACAACAAGTACACAATCAGGGTTCCAAACTTAAATGTGTACTTCTCTCTAGTTTGTTTTAGATTCTCCAAAATTTATTTCCGGATCAACTCACATAAGTCATAATCCTTCCCATTCACCACCATATCATAAGAAACATAAATTGCAATTGCAGACACAAAATTGTCCCTATTAGTAAAGTAGATTTTGTGACCTATCATGATTGAAGCATACTTTACAACAGGGTTTTTGATAGGTTTTATTTTTAGTTCTCTCATGTCAAAGGTTGCACCAATTAACTCCATAACTAGTTTTTTCTTTACCGACTTCAGTACTAGTATAGGTCCGATATCACACAATCTAGTCACCACCTTGATCAATTCCTTAGAGATTGATCTAGGCATGTTTTTCCACGTAAAATTATCATGCATTCTACTCAAATAAATCCTCACAAACTTTGCATCTAATTCACTTCTATAGTTGGGGAACCAATTCCAAACATTTAGTTTCTTTCACACTAAGTTGTTGTATTCTGGTTTCACTAAGAAATCATCTCCAGTCAACTCATTAGACCATATATCCTTAATCTTCTAGTGATTTTATGCATCCAATTTTCTATGTATGTAGACCCTAGTGTCTTCAATGGGTAAAAACCTAGAAGGAATCTTTGAAAAGGCATCGTTGGGTCATTATCAAAGAATTTCCATGAATATATTTTCAACTTCGCTCTAGGTCTCTTGATGATGTTAACTATAGTTGGTGTAGCTATTGTAACTTCAATTCAAACTCAAATTCTTATAAAATCACTTCTAAAAACCACAAATCACAAATAGTTGTAAATACATTTTATGCCCTCAACAGGATCTAAGGTTTGAGCCAAATTGCTTTGAATCGCCTTCAACTCACTTTTAATTCACTCTGCTTTTCTCCAAATCCATAAAATTGATTAGAATCAACTTAGAAGTTCACTTTATATCTTATTTATTTGCCCTGATTTTGCATTAATTGATTCAAATTCCAAAAAGTTGGTAAACACTTCACTGATACACTATAGACCCTAAAATTATCCACAATCCTTTAGATTTGCATATTTTCTACCGGTTTCTTTTTCAAAAGCTTAAGCATTCCATTTTACACCACATATATTTGTGTCACTCCTTGACACTTCATAATTCTAGGGGGTTGTTATTTTTTTTGTTATTACTCCCCCTAAGCCTATGCCTTAGTCTAGTTTCCAAGGGAATTATTTGCACCAAAGGGAGATACAGATGCATTTGATTCATCCTTATTCTCAAGCTCCACTTTCTTTCTCCAAATCTTCTATATTTCCTTCTTTACTTCAGTAGTATTAACTTTCTTCACAGGTTCATTCCTTTGTTCCAGATTAGTCAACCTTCCATTCTTGCTTCTGTAAACTCTTGAAATGTGTCCAGGTTTGTTGCAATTGTAACATACAACATTTTTCTAACCAAACTGACCTCTATTCAATTTTGATATGCACTGGTTAGCCTTGTGTCCAAATACATTGCATGTATAATAGTAACCACTAAAAGATTGAAGCATTATATCGGTATTAAATCTATTCATCATCTAACTTCTACACTCAACAACTCTATGTCCAAATTTTTTGCATGCAAAACATTGTCCGAAGAAGGATCTAGCATTCTGATTCATTCTACTTCTACATTCTATTGCCTTATGTCCAAATTTATTGCATGAAAAACAAATACCATTGAAACATGGGTACCTTTGAGCATTTGGTTGTCTGATGGAGGGTCTTCCAGCACCGCTTCTTTGTTTTTTGAGTTGTTTTCCATTGCCTTGAGTCTTCTTTTGATTGGTAGCCTTGTTAGGAGTCTAATTAATCTTTGATCTTTCTCCTTCTTCAAGTCCCAAACCACCTTTATCTTTGGATGGTTTTTGTCCAACAATTACTTCATCAAGCATTTTAGTACTTGCTTTGAATTTTTCCTCATGAGCTCTTTCTTTCTCCAGATCTAATCTTAGGGTTACCACTTCTTATTCAAGTTTTGTGCATTCATCAATCTTGCTTTGTATAGTTGCATTCAAATAATCCTCAATTCTTTTCTTTTCTTCCACTTGTACTTTTAGTCTGGTGATATTTTCATTTGCCTTCTTCAATTGTTCATTGACTTCTCTATGAATTTCTCTGAACTTCTTGATTTGTTCTCTTAACTTTTTGAAACATTCATTTGCTTCCTCTAGGATTTCCTTCAAACTATTGTTTTCACCTTCAACTCTATCAAGATCTTCAAGAGCAGCTTTAAGTTCTTCTTTGTCAAACATGCATTCATCTTCTATGTATTCAATTACAAAAATTTCTTCTAAAGGAATAGGACACTTTTTATCAACCATGTGTTCAATCTCCAAGATCTTCCTCAAGCTTTTAGGCTTCAGAAAATGAACTAGGCTCTAATACCAATTGTCGAACACCCAAAATACTAAGAGGGGGGTGAATCAATATTCTATTAAACCATTTAATCATAATCCATCCAATAATCAAAACATATCTAACTGCAACTCTGAATGAAAGCATGAAAGGAATCACATAACACATGAACACCAATATTTTTACATGGAAAACCCAAAAATGAAAAATCGTGGTGAGGATTAGCTCACTATATATTATAAGTGGTTATAAGATATTGCAAGGGCTCACTACCAGGACACACTATCCTTATAAGGCTTATAGCTAGAAATAAAAATAAAATAGAAATGGATACACAACCAAAATGTGAATTGATACAAAGTGTGCCTACCTTGTGTTGAATTCAGTTCCTTTAAAGCTTTAAATACAAAACACTGCTCTATTTAGCAGTCGCTCAACATTCACAATAGTTCTACCCTTATTCTAATCTCACACATCTAAATTCGCATGTTGCCACATTATCATATCTTTCACACATCTCATTACATGTCATTGACTTCCTACAACCCAAAAATGTCTCACATATATACCCAATTACATCTGTATACATCAATTAGGTCGACCTAATTAGATGTAGCCCTATTTATTCAAAATCACCTTGTTGGTTCCATACAAGATTCAAAAATTTCTTCGCACTCAAATCAAACATGCAACACTTAATTTAGATTGGAATGGATCTAAAATAGATCCCACTAATATCTACTATACATATTTAATCTTTTCAACACATATAGCTTTTTACTTCTGGATTCAACTATGTGAATTTTTTTGCATCCAAAAGTAAAAAGCTACATAATCACTCAATTGAATCCAAAAGTAAAAATCTACATCAATATGGACTGTGGAAATCTAATGTCTCTTTTCAACACATATCAAGTATTAGGTTGACTAGGAATTAGACCAAATCACAAAATAAGCCAACAAATCACACACCAACGATCCATCTGATCACAAAATCATGTCATTTGGAATATGTAGTGTATTAACATCTGTAAATAATCTCCCAAAATTATAAAGACTAATTCCAAACACCGAAGGAACGTAAACTAGATTACACTTACTCATTTACCTTGTATAAAGCCAAAAATGTATGTCAAACTTTTGTTACTTGTAACTTTCCATGTGTTCATCAAAAATCATTGAAATCTTGATCACAGGTGCATTTAGTAGTCCTGAATAACATACTATAACCTCATAAGACAATCTTATAACATGAGCAATTCTAGACCAAATCACCAGATTAAGATGCATACACTTTGTTCATCGGATTAGACAAACTATCAACAATCAATGTTGGCATCAATGACAACACACAAAAAAGGGTTCCTTCTTCATTCTTTCAATAGTTTCCAATGGGCATCAACAAAAGTTTGTCATTTTTCACACCAAGGTTTTCTTCCTCTTGCCAGCTCAGCTTTCCTGGGTCTACCATTTGAAGATTGAAGACTTGAAGTGGCAAAGGTATCAAATAACCATTTCAATATATTTTGAGAAAGCACTATGGATGTAACAAACTTTGTAACTACCTTGCACTCTGAATATTCTTGATGAGATCACAATTACTTATGTAATTTTGAAATGTAAGGTGAATGTCAAACAAAAATGTGACATGTGTAATGGTCTGGAGCTTGTTGCTCCCTTGTTTTATAAAATGGAATTCATGGCCATTTACACAATTGTAGATTGATTTTGAAAAGTAATTGTAATGCGGAATGTAGATACAATTTTGTCTAAGATTTTTCTAGGTTTTGAAGTTTTGAATTTGTTGGTTATTAGCATTGTATACCAGTACTATCACTTTGGAATGTAAATTGCATATTTTCAAGGCCAGTGTTCTCCATTGTATACTTCATATGAATCATGAATGAAATGAATCAAAGATCTTTCAATTCATCTCCATTGTCTTTCCATTGAATGGTTGTTCATTGTTGATGCGCTTGTTCAAAGAACAAGTTAAATTTTTTTTAACATAAATAAATATTTATGTGAATGTATACAAGGATAATTAAGTATTATTGGTTTGAATTTCCGATTTAAATGGTGTAATGCATCATTCAATAGCTTTGTTGTGATAGGTAGAACGATGTTATAGGTTCTTAATTGAATGGTTTAAGACTCCATACCTTGGGGCAAGGCATTGATCCATAAGTTGTGTCTATGTTGCAATATTTTGGTCATTCAAAACAATTACATTCAAAAATTAACTTAAATCTTTATTTTCATAGGAATGTATGTTTTAAAATTGTTTTACCATATTCTCATGTTCTGGATTGATAAATGTTGTAAGATTTACCAGGTCTTTAAGGTCCTCATCTTTTAAACAAATTTAAGGATAATATATGTTAAAATTGCAATGTATAAAGTAATTTGGCACAAGAGTATCTAAAAGATACATTGCAGGGATCACCCTCCCAGGTTTTGTAGAGCCTAAAGTGTAGAGGGAAATTTTAGCAAACATTCACCTGTTAGTTGGCCAATCCCTCCATATGGTTTATCATTGGAAATGGAAAAGTCCATAGATCATATGTGAGATTAAATTGGTAATTAAAAAACACCAACATGGGTAATGTTTCTCTTTGAGTTCAACATCAATTTTGTAACTCGGAAATCGACTAAAGGCCAAGTTGTTGTTGATCAATTGGCAGAAGCTCCCTTATCTCATTTCTTCCCTAGTTTGGACATGTTTTTAGATAAAAACCTCTTTGAAGTAGACCATGAACTTGTGTGGGAGATGTACTTCAATGGATCAAGCTATCAAGTTGGTTCCAAAGCAAGTGTAGTTTTAATCTCACCCAAAGGCAAGCCAATTCCTCTATCATTTTGATTGGAATTGCATTGCACTAACATCACCAAGTACAAAGCCCTTATTGTTGGCTTGCATTCCATGATGACATTGAATATTAAAAATATTCACATTCATGATGATTTTGAGCTTATTGTCAACCAATTATAGGAACGTATCAAGCCAAGTAGAATAAGTTATCTCAGTATTAGGATTTGGTTCTATCCTTGCTTCATCGTTTCTCTTCTTTCACAATAGAGTGTCCCTAGGAGAGAAAATCAACACATAGATGTAATGGCGAGCACAACCTCCTTTGTGTCTTTGGATGATGGCACAAAAGAATACCACTTTGTGGTTTACATTCTCCACTCATTTTCTATCTCGAACCAACCTGAACTTGATGCTCCTATGTGTTCTTACATAGACTCGAGGGAATTGTATTCTCACATTTATAATTATCTGAAGATTGGAAATTTTCCTGACGATGTGACTAGAAATGCCCACACTCAGATAAGAAAACTTCCAATATGATATATTATACTATTTGATGTCCTTTATTAGAAATCCTATAATGGTTCACTTCTTTGGTGTCTCACTACGACATAAATACCCCTTACCCTTCAAGAATCCCATCCAGGCTTTAGGGGTGGAAAATTTGGTGGTAAATCCTTGGTACGTAAACTGATTCATATGGGATACTTTTGGAAAACAATGGAACATGATTCCTTTGCATTTGTCAAGAAGTATCCTCAATGTCAACAACATAGCAATCTCATTCGGGATATTGCACAAGAGCTTCAAAATTAGACTTCTCCTTGGCCATCTGCAAAATGGGGGTTGGATATTATTAACAAAATATCACCTCCATCTTCTAAAGGACATATCTTTATCATTATTACTATTGATTACTTTACAAAATGGATTGAACCTATTCCACTTTGATCCATGAACGCTAAATTAATTTGTAGCTTTCTTCTAAACAATATATTTTCTCATTTCAGATTGCCTTCTACCCTTGTTTCTGACAATGGTACTTCATTTAAGAAAAAAGAGGTAAAGCAATTCCTAGAAAAGTTTCATATTTAGCATCAATTTTCTACACCATACTATCCTTAATCTAATGACCAAGATGAAGCGTCTACTAACAATATTGAGCTAATTCTCTAAAAAATAGTGAATAAACATGGTAAAGATTGACATACTCAATTAACATATGCCTTGTGGGCCTATCACACGAGTGTTTGTATGACTAATAGTACAACAACGTATAACCTTGTATATGGCACCAAGGCTATCATTCCTTTAGAGTTAAAAATTACATCTTTGTGAGTTTCCCTTAAAGGGTTGATTGATGATGACACTTACCATGTTGACCATTTGTACTAGCTTGAGTTTCTCGATGAGTGCCAATTGTAGGCCCTCAATCATCTCCAACCTTATCAATGATCTATTTCTAAGCATTATAATCAAGGTGTTATTTCTCGAACTTTCAAGGTAGGTGACCTCATTCTCTATGAGAATAAGAGGAATATAAATGTGAGACCTAATCAAAAGGGGAAATTCAACCCTAATTAGTTAGGTCCTTATATTATCATCTTCGTGTATGGTTCTGGTGTCTATGGACTGCCATCTATGGATGGAATGCCTCTTAAAAGAACCAGTCAATGCAATGCATCTTCGTTGATACTATGCATAAAGTCTATGTGGCATGCACATGACACTCGCCCCTTAGGGATTGTAGTTAGTTATTGTAGACACTTAAAAATGTCCTAAATGATATCACACACTTGAATCTGATATACTAACACCGTTTCATCCTAAAATCCATCATATTTTCTCTTGTTTGATTAAATTAGCCTAGCTATTTAATTAAATACATCATGTTCATCTATTAATCTGATTAATCTAATTAGGTTAATTCCTACCCCTTTCATGTGAACGTTTTGTCCTGTTAAATTGGATAAATGAAAATATTTAATTTTAACACCCTAAGTCCTCTCATTTAAATTAAATAATCTTAATTATTTAATTAAATGTCATTTTGATCCCTTTTCATTAAATAAGGTAATTATTTAATGGATATCCTAAATTCCTCTAATTTGCATAATTGAAACTTTGTTTCAATTATCAAATTACTAATTAATTATAACTCTCCCACTTGCAAGGGAATATTCCTTGAGATATTTCCTCCTTTGCACATTCTTCCAAAAAGGGAATATTCTCATGGAATATTCTTTCCCTCTTCACTCATTTGAAAAAGGAATATTCTTCCTTGTAACAAACTTTCA
The DNA here is from genome assembly GCA_007115665.2 of Sequoiadendron giganteum. Classification (NCBI taxonomy): domain Eukaryota; kingdom Viridiplantae; phylum Streptophyta; class Pinopsida; order Cupressales; family Cupressaceae; genus Sequoiadendron; species Sequoiadendron giganteum. The sequence goes on from CM021108.1 coordinate 37,696,702, forward strand.
ACAAACTTCTTGAGCAAGTTCTGAAAGTGTGCTTCTTTGCATGATTGTGAGCCCTTGATTAAATATCAACTTGCATTCTCAACCCTTGATGGGAATCCATGATCCATGCCTCCATTTTCTTCCCATCTTGGTCATTGATTGATTCTTTCAATCTTGACCATCGGTTTCTTTTTGCCTATTCTATAAATAGACCTTGCATCTATTGAATAGGGATCCACCTTTTCAGAGAAAACTTATGCCATTGAAAATCACTCTCATTTGCATCCATGTTTTATGTTTAAAATCATTTTAGATTAATTTACATGCATTATTAGCTTAGAGCATCCATTAATGGCTTCCATGGTAACTTAGTTGCATCCATTTAGTATATTTTGAAACTAGGGCTTTAATATTTCAAAGCTTGCATACATTTAGCATAGATTGCATACACTTACATCAATCATCTTAGTTTTTATCATGTTAAATTAGCTTTCATCATGTTTCACATATATGTCTCATCGATTTCATCAGTTTTCTTCAATAAAACTGATTGAAAAAAGCTCATTATCCAAGGCATTGGGAAAGGGTTGTCATTCCACATCAATGTGACACCACTCCCCCAATAGGATAAGTTTCAATGTCTTAGAATAAATGTTTGTTAATCTTTCATGTTTTAATATGTTAGTTTTAATGGCTTCTTCACTTTGTTTACATTGGATATCTTATTGGGATTCATGCTTAGTGGCTTAAGTATGCTTCAAATCTGTATGGATCAAATGTAGTTAACCTATACTATGTCATTGGTCATAGTTTTGTTGTGACATTTCTTCATTAACACATTACCTTTGCATTTTATGTTATGATGTAAGCATGTATATGTAATTAATTTCTCTAATTAAGAATTATATGTATACATGTGTTTTATTATGCTAGGTATATGTGCATTGTATTTGATTAAGTCTTTTGGTTTGGAATTAGATCATCATTGTATTTAATTAAATATACATCCTATATGTGTTTAAATATTAGATCATAATAACATCTAAACTAAACATACATCCATAACCATGAAACACATCACATAACCATACATGAAAGTAAGTATACACATAAAGAGCACCATGATATCACACAAAAATCTCATATATATGTCAAAATGTCATGTACATCTATCACACCACTGTGTCAAAATATGGTGAAGAAATATTTGTATGTGTTTGTACATAAAAATAATTCTCTACAAAATAATATAATCTAGTATATAAAATCGAGGATGTGCAAAATGGGCCTCTAGCCCCTTGGTACATGGCTCCCTAAGCCCTTGGGCATTGGTGATGGTAGTTGAGGTGGATGTTGGATATATTCTAGGGAATGTGACTGATGTGACCATGACATAGATATGCTCCATTCCCACAGCCCTCAAACCTCTCCTCGTAGCTTGATCGCCTCCTCTCGTAGCCACGCCTCCCACTCATGGGCTTGTCACATCTCCTCTTGAAGCTGCTGCACCCGGGGATCAACACCTGACTTCACAATTGCCACTTTCCCATTGAGGTCATCGAGCTGGCTCTACAAGGAATCACATGCCCTCTCAACACCCACTACTCATGCCACAACCTGATCTCACTCAAATAGTGCAGTTTGAAGCTTTATCAAGTGTTGATATCACTACCTGATCATAGCAACGACATCAGTGGCCCTTTAAACTATCTCCATGCATGCCTCCTCATAAGAATTCCTCAACCATGCAACAAACTTGAAGAGATGGGCATGTGGCCCACTGAATTTGACCTATTATCGTCAAGGATGCTCCCCTAGATAGGCACAACTATGGCTACCTCAACAATTCACCAATTGATGAAAGCGATCCACTTATGTGTGTCGACTGCAACCACATAGAAGTAGATGATATCAATACCATATCACATAAAAACATGTGCATATATATGAGATAAACTAAAATATAAGTGCTAAAAGGAAATAACATTTGTATTATTTTTCAAGTAATTAGAATGGTTGATGTTGATCAAAATCATACACTCCTAAGTTTACCATTTTTATTTCAAAATACGGGTAATATGCATTTCAATAAATCCACAAAGAGTTGTAATAATGAGAACAAGTATGTTACATTTCACTAGAATGTGCTAATGATGCACCTTTTATCAAAAGTGTGCATATGGAGGAGAGTTGTGGAGGACCTCTACTAGGTGATAGTGGGCAAGATGCAAAATATATAGCAAGACCTTGAATGAACACTCCACTAGGATAATGCATCTAAGGCCAACTCAAATACTTGACTCAAGAGATGACTTGTTGCCATTTATGAGCTCAAGGGAAAAACCTATGCAATTTTTTTTCACCATGTATGCTTGGAACATGCATCTATAGAACCCATGTGCTTGGTCTAAGATTTATACAAGTGTGTCAACTTGATTATATCAAATTTGGACCATTCTTCAATGGAATTGGTGATCCTATCAAATTCTAAAATTCTATTGAGTGAGAAGCCCCTAAAAAACTCCAGTTTTTTCCACCATCCCTTACAGTTTACAACATACTATAACAAGGTGGTGGAGGGTGAACTAATCAATAACCATATGTTAGTTTCAATTTTATGCCTTATTTCTTTATCAATTCCATGTTCTTGGGGTACTGTGGCCTCTACAATATACTAGACAAAAGAATACAAGAACACACATGACAATATGTGAAGGTATCTAAGGTCTTGCACTCCTTTGGTACAACCAAATAAATGTGCCAAGAGATGATATCCTACTATCAACTCAAAGATGACTTTGTGCATATTTAATTTCACTAATTGCATTCCTAGGCTCAAGTGGACAATTGAGAATATTCATGAGGCATTTTTCAATGAACAACCTAATTAGCTCATGTAGACTTGGGGACCAAGTCTAAAATATTTGGTGGGAGGAATAAAATTGGCTCATCTTCTTCCACAATAGAATAACCAAACACAAAAAAATTGAATAAAATTAATTGTGCAACTTTCAAGTCCCTATGAGCATTGAGGAGTGCATCATTAAAAATAAAATCTATAAAGAATACATGCTAAAGTAAGCCCATTAGGTTTGTTCAAATTAAAATTGCAATATAAAATGGTCCAAAAATGAAAATAATTGGTGACTACTAGGAATAAAATGAATGAACACGTTCATTGCATTTTTATGTGAGTATCTAGAGCTTTTTCCAAGAGGATATCAAGAAATGAAAGGGTTTCAAGATTCTTTAGAAAACATGTACATCAGGTTGAAACCATATACAATGCCTATTTAAAAGTGACCATACTAGGTAAGCTCAAACCTTTGAACAAAGGTGAAGGAGATTAACAAAATGTTAGAATATATCATCACTTGCATCATGGGTTAATCAAAATGTGTTAGTTCTATGGTGATATCTATTAAGAAAGTTGGGTGCATTTTGCATCGAATTCTAAGTGTTGCATGAGCTCTACATAACTTATATCTTCCCAACATCATTCACAAAAGAAATACTATGAGTAGCTATCCACGAAGTATATGGCTCCATTTTTAAATTCTCTAGATAGCATCAAATCCAAATCAAGGAAGAATAAAATGAAAAGACAACTTTGCAATAAAGTGGGATAACTTCATATACAATGCAATGCCCTTTGGACTAAAAAATGCACCAATTGTGTTCTTGAGCATAGTAGTAAGTTCATTTAAATATTTTATTCATTATTTAGTACAAGTCTCTTAGATTGTTCAAATGTGTATGAAATGGTAACTAACCACTCAAATAAGTTGCACCTTATGTTTGTTGAACATCCAGAATACTGAGAGTGGGGAGGGGTGAATTAGTATTCCAAAAACCGATAATAAAATCCTCTTAACCATTATCACAATATTAACTGAATCAGCAAGAGAGAACATAGAAACAAGAGAGATCAATCATGCACATGAACACCGGGATTTTTATGTGGAAAACCCAATGAGGGAAAAACCACCCTGAGGGTTAACTCACAATATATTATATCTAGATACAAAATATTATGGGGCTCACTTCAAGGACTCACTATCCTTAAAAGGCTCACAACCTAAGTACAAAAGATGGCTCACTGCCAAGATACAATAATGGTGGCTCACTGCTAAAATGATGAATTGATGGAATACACCTTCAATGTGCACGATTCATTTTCGTTGAAGCTCAGAATACAAAGTGCCACATTACTCAATAATTTCATGTCTTCACCTTTTCCACTCACACACACTTTCTGCTTGCATCTATCTTGTACTTATACAAGTATATCTTATTCATCAATTAGGTCGGCACCATATAAGGTTTAATCATTTCATCCAAGTAGTGCATTATACCAAGTCGGCTATTAGTCTTCATAATATATTGCATTTGCTGAGTTGGCCAAGACTAAACCACAATTATCCAAACCAGCAAATAATTCTCAAAGCAAACACCTTCCGGATCTGAGAGCACGTTATTTTCCCATCGTACTACCAATAAAGAGACTATCGACAAAATCGTAGTATATGAATGTTCACCTTAGTAGAATGTGGAGTCTCCCACACAGTATACCTTCACATAGAACAATAATAGAATATAGAGTGAAACTCTGCCAGAGATAACTTTTTGTACATAGCAAAAAGACGTCTCAAGATCCAAGATATAGTTGTCTGAATGATCCAATAAAACATGGTTAGGAGACTAGATTCATATCAAATCTTACGATGAGTTCCGAACTCAAATATGATCTACCACAAAGGAGTATTACCGAAAGAGAACAACTTTCGGTAAACCAAGTAAACTTCTCATATTGTTATCACCATGTAGTTATTACCATGTTGACATCAATGAAAACATAGGAACAACCAACACAATCATCCATACTTCATTCTCATGTTGCAAAGCTTCCAAAAAAATTCAACCTATGATACCCACTAAGCATCATGATGAACTTAAAAAATATGCATTGACAACACCCTATCGAAACCCACCAGGCCATGTAATTTGCAAAGAAGGAATGGTAGTAGATCCAACAACAGTGGCCACTATCCTCCCATTTCCAATCCTAGACTTGTAACATGTGATTTGTACCTTCATGGGCTATACAAGATAATACCAAAAGTTTATTAAAAACTATGCATGTATATATATACCCCTAGAGGAATTGTTGCATAAGGAAGAGATCTTTTGTTGGATAAGCATGCATCAAACAATATTTGACATTCTCAAGGAGTTGGTGATTGCACCAATCCTACAATTTCTAAACTAGAGCACACCGTTTCACATTCATGTAGATGCTTCAAGCACAAAAATGACATTATTTTAGTACAAATAAGTGAAGGAAACATCAACCATCCAATATACCTAAGTGAAGTCAATGGATAAACAAGCATGCCTTGAATCAAACCCTATCTTGATTAAATTTGAAAATTTCAAAATCTTTTCCTTTCCCTTCAAACTACACTAATACGCAATCCTTAATTGACATTATTTTTAAAATCACCAACTTATTACATAACACTGGAAACCATATACACACAATATAAACCCTTACATTCCCATGTGTTGCTTTCCCTAACTCACAAGAAATGAAAAATGGTCTTACATGGAAAACCATAATCTTATTGGAAAATGGGACATGGTAATCCCCCCTCCTTGAGATTGTTTGCCCTCAAACAATTCAAATTTGGATGCTTCAAAATGTTGACTCCTTTCCATGTAGCATCTTTAGTTGGCAGATCCTTCCACCTCACGAAATATTCCTCAACTTTATTTCCTTATTATCCATGATAGCTTCTAGTATCAAAATAAGTCCTCCATCATCCAAAGGTGGCAAGTGTTTGGACAATACAATGTGATATAAATAAATTTTTAATGCAAGAAACATGGAAGATGTTGTATACTTTATTGTTCTTGGGTAGCTCTAGTTCTTAGGCTACTTATCCCATCTTTCTTATAACCTTGTAGGGACCATAAGATCTAGATTTCAACTTTTATCCTCCTTTGTTTTTCAACTTATATGCTTATGCTAATTTTAGGCATGTTGAAGACGGATTTGAAGGATTTCAATACCTATTGACTCTACTTGATCATATGTGTGACTCTAAGCACCCTATTTTTTATGATTGCAAGATCCAAAAAGGTTAGAGAATTATATCCATACAAATACATGAAAGGTGGCATACATATTGGCATATGGTGGGAGGTTTTATAGCAATTTTCTCCCAAATGTAACCACTTGACCCAAGTTGTTTGTTGCTCAAAAATTAAAATTCTTAGGCACCCTTCAATCCATTTGTTGACAATTTTAGACTACCCATACATCTAGGGGAAATAACTCATGCTAGGGATGAGCTATGTTATTTCCAAACAAAACAATTCTTTCCAAAAGTGACTCAAAAACCTATTTTCCTTGTCACTAACAATATTCTTAAGTAACCCATGTAATTTGAAAATCTCATTGAAGAATAAGTTAGCAATTTGGAAAGCATTGAAATCAGAGGATATGGCTAAAAAATGTGCATACTTGGTGAGTCTATCCAACACAAAAAAGATGCAAACTTTGTCATTCATCTTGGGTAACTTAGTGATAAAGTCCATAGATATACTTTCCCATTTTTTTCTCAAAAATGGGCAATGATTTAACTAAGTTGATGAGATAGACTTGTTATTCCTTGTTATGTTAGAAAGAAGATCATTTCTTAATGTGCTTGAACACATCCCCTTTCATTTTTCCAAGGGAATCTCTCTAATGTGTTTGTATGTATTAAAATACCCCAAATTCTCAACTAATGGAATATCATGCATGGCTCTTAAAATATTTTCCTTCATATTTGATTATGGGATCAAATATAGCCCTCTTTATGCAAAATTAGGTTTCCCACCACTTTCAACATATCATCTTGTACTCTTCCATCTAACAACTTATAGTCAAAATCATTCTTGGCATATTCAAATTTGATGGTGTTTACCCAATCAACATAGATATTCAAAATATAACATAAAGAGGGTCTTCAAAATAATGCATCAACATCTACATTATGCCTACCCTTCACATATTCAATATCAAAATCATGTGCCTACAACTTCCTTACCCACTTCAATTGTTGCTTGCTTGAGCCTTACTTATTGAGAAAGTACTTAAGACTCTTGTGATCAATTTTAACCACAAACTTGCCACACATCAAGTATTGTCTAAACTTCATGAAGGCATGCATGATTTATAGCATCTCATTATCATATTTTTTTTCAAAAATGTATATGCCTTTGATAGTTTCCTACTTTCAAAAGAAATGGGATGTTGTTGCATCAAATACAATGCCTTCACCAGAAGTATCACACTCCAACACAAAAATAAGTGAAATTTTTGGGACATCAAACACTTGATATTAACACATTACCTTTTTCAATTTGTTAAAAGTATGATCAGTGACATTTTTCCACTTAAATGCTCCCTTCATAGTCAAATTCGTGATTAGTATTGTGAGCTAAGAGAATCCTTTTACAAACTTTTTGTAGTAGTTGCATAACCCCACAAATCCTCTTACCTATGCCAAATTCTTAGGGGTGACCAATCCCTAATAGCTTGACACTTCAATTGGTTCACTTGGACCTCTTGTTCATTGATGGCATGACCCAAACACTAAATTCCTTAAGTCCAAATTGGCACTTTGATTATTTAGCAAAGAATGAGTGTTGCTCCAATCTGCTCAAACTTCATCCAAATGCTTCAAGTGGTTGTATCAATTTTTATTGTATATTAGTTATCATCAAAGAAAACTAAGTTAATTGTTTGCTAAATACCATATTAATGCATGATTGAAAGGTTGTAGGATAATTAGTTAAGTCAAAGTGTGTGACTAAGAATTCAATGTTTTCCAAAGTGACCTAAAATCAATCTTACAAACATCTCCATTCCTCATTCAGATATGATGGTACCCTAAGCATAGATTGATCTTTGAGAAGTATACAACTCCATGCAAATTCTCCATCAATTCATCAATCCTAGGAATGTGGTATTTGTTCTGGATTGTTTTCTTGTTTAACATCTAGTATTTCAATAAACATCCTCACGGCGTTGTCATTTTTCTTCAAAAGCACTATTGAAGAGACACGTAAGCTAGAGCTTGACCTTATGTAGCCCATATCCAAAAGATCCTTTATTTCCTTCTTGATTTTTTTCTTGTTAATCCTATGATGATGCTAAGGAGTGGTTAACACCAACTTTGCACTAAATTCAAGCTCAATGATATGTTTGAACCCTCAATTAGGTGGAAGTCTTGAAGTAATGTCCTCGTAAAAAAATTGTGCTTGTTCAACACAACCTACAAATCAATATGGTGAGCGTCATTCATGTGTCATGGATGACTATTTTGGTGTGATCAAGCTACTTATCCTCTCTTGAAAGCTCTTTCAATCCTTCTAGCAATAATTGCTTGTGGTTCTCCATTTCATATTCCTTTGAGAACTATTTCCTTTCCTTTACTTCTACATTTCAATTCCATCGATTGGTAGTTTTGTAATAACTCTTCTAGATATTGTAGCCATTATACTTCAAGAACCATGTTAGTATCTCCTAATCCAACCACATAGAAATCCTCACATATCGAATGATCTCCAAGAGTCATTTTCAACTATTAAATTATTCGTGCACATTGTACGGTAAACCCATCAACCACAATCACATTGAATCCCTTGAAATTATTGGTTACTAAGCCCCTTCTTGCCACCAAACATCATCTACAAAATTATGGGTTGCCCCATTATCGATCAAGATAGCGATCCTTTGACCTGCTAACACTTTCTGAATTTTGAATGGATTATATCTTTGAGTTCCAAACGAAGCCACAAGAGTTGCTGCACCTAGGTCTTCTTCTTCATCAAATTCTTCATTTTCCTTCTCAACCTCTACTTTTATTTCCTCATCTAACACGACCAATATAGTGCACCTAGCTTTTGTCAAGGCACTTGTGTGCTTGCTCCCAAGATTCTTGCAATGGAAACAAAGTTGCTTCCTCCTAAGTTCATTTTTGTTGTCTATTTTTTTAATGGTGGTGGAATCTTATGGATGTTTTATTTCCCCCTTTGGAACTTCTAATTTATAGGAGCATTAGCATAATATTTACTCCAAGGTAAGGAAGACTCCAAAGTGAGGGCCCTTTTGATTGCCTCTTTGATAGGGGAAGGCTCTAATTCCTTGAACAACCCCTCTAGTGGCTTTGTCAATCCTTTTATGAATAGAATTATGATCCTTTTCTCAAATATATCAAAAACTTTAACAACTATCCTTTGAAAGTCACCTATTGTTGGTATGTGTAGCTTGATCATGCTCTAGGTTAAGAATTTGGTCACTTTCCCTGGTGCAGTTTCCTCCAAATTAATTAACAGGGGAGTGCAAGGAATGGAGCCCCTCCTACAAGGTCTAGGGGGACCACCCCTCTAACAAGGATCTAAGGGAAACACCCCCAAAGAAAAAATTCTATATTTTTTCTATAAAGAAGTTCGCAGCAAATTCCAATTGAATTCGGTTATCTAACTACCTGAAATTCTTTAGTTTCTTGCATAGGAATGGAAGTTGTAAGGTCACGTAGTTTAGTGGTTACACGCAGCAAATTGTCATGCGAGATAAGTGAAGTCACAGTTTTAGTAAAAAGAGCACGCAACAGAACATGTGTGGATGAGCAAAGTAAAATGTGGAAAAATTGAAGTTGCACATAGCAACATATTGCTATAGGTTAAAGTATTTGTATTTCACTGGAGATAAATAAAATATAGACTATTGTTTTGCGGATATAACCCAAAGGGTGAACCATGTAAAAATATTGTTGTCTATGAATTTTGTTCTTTTTTTTTGTCATTTATTTTTGTATTATAATTGTTTAAATTTGTTTATTTATTGCTCCAATCTTTCCTAAGATCCCCAACAATTAGTATCAGAGTGGTGGTGTTCGATAGTTTGGCAGGAAAGCCTCACAGTTGAGTGGGAGCAATGTATGAAGAGGGGACATTGAAGGTTGAGAAGTTTAGCGGCCATAATTATCAATTATGGAAGATGCAAATGGAAGATTATTTGTATAAAAAATATTTGTAGTGACCATTGCAAGGGAAAGTGAAGAAAGCATCAATTATGACAAATGAAGAATGTGAAATTTTGGACAAAAAGGCATTGGGAAGTATTCGGTTGTGTTTGGCATCATTTGTGGCATTTAATATTTCAAAAGCGAAGACTATAGAATAATTGATGCAAACATTAATGAAATTATATGAAAATCCCCTAGCTTCAAATAAGACATATTCTTGATGAAGAGCTTATTAATATGAAAATGGTTTAGGGAGATTCTATTACAAATCATTTAAATGAGTTTAATACAATTACCAATCAATTAACTTTTGTAAATGTTAGTTTTGATGAAGTTAGAGCTCTCTTGGTTTTATGTTCTTTGTCAAAAAGCTAGAATAGCTCGGTTATGGTTGTAACTTTGTTTCTAGCTCAAATACGTTGAAATTTGATGATTCTGTTGGTGTGATTTTGAGTGAGGAGATTCAGAGGAAAAATACACGTGAAACTTCAACATCGGGTAATGTGTTGAATGTAAAAAATGGGGGCGGGTCAAAGGAGAGAGGAAAAAGTCTTGAAGGTCGTGGGAAATCATGAGGAAGATCAAAGAGTAGGTCACAATCTTGAGGAAAGAAGTATTGTTAGTATTGTGGAAAACTAGGTCACTTGAAGAAAGATTGCTAGTCTCAAAAGAATAAAGGAGACAAACAACATGGAAATAAAGAAGCTAATGTGGTAAGTAAACCTGAAGATGATGCTTTAATTCTATCCCAGAATAATGTTGATGATTCATGGGTATTAGATTCAAGGGCCTCATTTCATGCTACGCCCCATAGAAATTATTTTCTTGATTATGTCCAAGGAGATTTTGGACTGGTGTATTTAGGAGATAATGAACTTTGTTAGATTGTAGGAAAGGAAAGCATTAAAATTAAATTGCGGAATGGAAATCAATGCTACTACAGGAGGTAAAATACATTCCAAAGCTGAGTAGAAATTTAATTTTAGCAGGGCAATTGGGTGATGAAGATTACATAGTGCATTTATAGATAAAATCTAGAAAGTTACAAAAAGTGTTTTAGTAGTGTCTAAAGGTGTGAAAGTAGGCACTTTATATCTATGTACATGTCATATTGTTTCTTCTTCATTAATTGTTGTAGATAAAAATACAACAACAAAAAATTGGTGCAAAAATAGCAACAAAATTTGCTGCAAAAACAACTACAACAATTGATATGGGTTCAACAACAGTTGTTGTGGGTTTTGCAATAGTCTTATGAAAAGTTATTGCAGGTTCTATAGCAAAAGCATAAACAATTGCTACAAGTATTGAAACAACAATATGGCATCACGAACTTGAACACATGAGTGAGAAAGGTATGAAAATTCTCCATTCTAAGTTATTACCAGGTCTGAAATGTATAAACATGGATTTTTGTGAGACTTGTGTGTATGGGAAGCAAAAGAGAGTGAGAATTCTCAAAGATGGGAAGCAAAAAAAGGATGAAATTGGAGGTTGTGACGTATGGGGACCAGCTCAAGTATCTTCTTTTAGTTGCTCTTATTATTATGTCAATTTATTGATGATGCAACTAGGTGGGTGTCTTTCCTTAAACAAAAATCAAATATGTTTGAAACTTTTAAAAAATGGAAAAATTTGGTTGAGAATGAGATAGGGAAAAAATTAAAATGTCTTAGATCTGATAATGGAGGTGAGTGTTGCAACAAAGAATTTGAATGTTATTGTTCATTTAATGGAATTTGTAGGCAGAAAACGGTTCTAGGGACTCCACATGAAAATGGTGTGGCTGAAAGAATGAACAAAACGATAATGGAGCACACAAGAAGCATGAGATTGTATGCTAGGCAACCTTTACACTTGTGGGCAGAGGCTATTAATACTACTATTTATTTAATTAACCGAGGTCCTTCAATTCCCTTGGGATGTGGTATTCCAAAGGAAGCATGGACAGGTAAGAAGGTGAGTTATTCGTTTCTAAAAATCTTCAGTAGTGAAGATTTTGCACATATTAATTTTGAGAATAGAACTAAGATGAAAGCTAAATCTAAAAAGTGTACCTTTGTTGAATATGGCATTGATGAATTTGGTTATAGATTATGTGATTTAGATAATTAGAAACTTATTAGAAGCAAGGATGTTGTATTCAATGAGAAAGTTTTGTATAAAGATCAATTGTAGGAAAAGAAGCATGAGAAGAAAGAAAAATAATATGTGGTGTTGAATAATATTCTGGAAAGTAATATTCTAGTGGTACCTCATGCTCGACAACAACAAGAAATACCATAGACTTTAGTAAATGTTAAGACATTCTACAAGGATACGTAGACCTCCTGAAATATTTTCTCCTTCATTATATTTTATTTTATTAACTGATGTTGGTGAACCAAAAGGGTATGAAAAAGCTATGCAGTTGGATACCAAAGAATAGTGGGATCGAGGAATGAAAGAGGAAATGGATTCTTTGCTGCAAAATCAAACTTGGAATTTATGCAAGTTTCCTATAGGTCAAAGAGCTTTACCAAATAAATGGGTTTACAAAAAAAGGTATTGATTTTGATGAAATCTTTTTCCAGTTGTTAAAATGACTTATATTCAAACGATTCCAAGTCTTGTGGCTGCAGAAGATTTGCATCTTGAACAACTAGATATGAAAACAACGTTTCTCCATGGGGATTTTGAAGAAGAAATATATAAGTAACAACCACAAGCATATGAAGTCAAAGGTAAGGAGATTTAGTGTGCAGATTAAAAAAGAGTTTGTATGGCTTGAAGGAAGCACCTTGGCAATGGTATTTAAAATTTGATAGTTTTATGGTTGAACAAGGTTATAGTCGGTGTTATTTTGACCATTGTGTTTATTTTAAGAGGTTGGATAGTTGTAGTTATATTATCCTATGTTTATATGTTGATGATATGCTTGTTGCACAGTCTAACATGAAGCACATTAATGAACTGAAACAAAACTACCAAAGTCTTTTTTTATGAAGGATTTGGGTGCAGCTAAACAAATCTTTGGTATGAAGGTTTCACAAGATAGGAAAAACAAAAAAATAACTCTATCTCAAAGTGATTATATTGAAAAGATGTTAAAATGGTTTAATATGGAAAAGGCCAAAATTGTTAACACACCTTTGCCTAGTCCTTTTAAATTGACTAAGAAGATGTGTCCAAAGACACAAGAGGAGGAAGAACAAATGCCCAAGATTTCATACTCTTCATCTATTGGTAGTTTAATGTACCCATGGTATGCACAAGGATGGATATTACACATGTTGTTGGAGTTGTGAGCAGTTATATGAGTAATCCTGGAATGGAGGATTGGAATGTTGTGAAATGGATTCTCGGGTATTTGAGAGGGGCAACCAATAAACATTTATATTTTGGGGATCAAACATTGCTTTACAAGGTTATGTTGACTTTGATTTGGCAAGTGATATTGATGCAAGGTGAAGCACTACAAGTTATTTGTTGACTGTTGGTGGGACAATGGTTAGTTGGATTTCAAGGTTGCAAAAAGTTGTTTTATCAACCATAGAGGTAGAATATATTGTTGCAATTGAAGTAAGCAAGGAGATGATTTGGCTGCAATTTTACTTAGAGGAATTGGGCAAGCAACAAGATGATAATTATGTATTTACGGACAGCTAGACTGCCAATCATCTTGCCAAGAATTTGTGTCCTGCATTAAAAAAAAACACATACAACTAAGATATCACTTCATACGATCAAAGTTGGAGGATGGACAATTGAAGTTGGAGAAGATTCATACAAGTAAGAATCCAACAGATATGTTTACAAAAAAGGTAGCACGAGAGAAGTTGATTTCCTCTTTAGCTTTCATTGGTCTTCAAGATTAAAAATGGATGAAATAAAAACAACCATGTCCAAGGGTGTAAATTCCAATGGGAGATGTAAGTGTAGCGATGCTATGGGATCAATCTCTAAGTGAGATGGTTTGGTGTGGAGCTTGATCAGTCTCCAAGTGGGAGATCATTGGTATGTGTAGCTTAACCATTCTCTAGGTTAAGATTTTGGCCACTTTGTTTGGTGTAGTTTCTCCCCAAATTCCTTATTTTTCCTTGAAAAAAAATTTGTTGCAAATTCTAATTAAATTCACTTATCTAACTTCTTGAAATATTTAAGTTTCTTGCATGCAAATGGAAGTTGTAAGGTCATGCAGTTTGGTGGTTACACGCAAATAACTGTTGTGTGAGGCAAATGAAGGAAGTCACAGTTTTAGTGAAAAGTGCACGTAACAGAGTGTGTGAATGAGAAGAGAAATACATGAGAAAATTGAAGTTGCACATAGCAACATATTGCTGCAAGTTAATGTATTTGCATTTCATTGGAGATAAAAAAAAAATTGGACTGTTGTTTTGTGGATGTAGCCCAAAGAGTGAACCATGTCAAAATACTGTTGTCTGTGAGTTTTATTTTTGCATTATAACTGTTTAAATTTGTTTATTTATTGCTCCAATCCTACCTGAGATCCCCAACACCTATGTATTGTTCCACTGGTCCATGGTGTTTTAGCTATGCCAATTCTTGAAAGTGAATTTCTAGATCAATCCTATCAAATTTTTCAATTGTCCTTTGGATAAACTCTTCAAAAGTAGTGGTGAAACTATGCCCTTGTGTAACTATGCCATGGTACCACCTTTCAAGGCTACCCCTTCTAGATTCAAGGAACCAAGCTTATGGCTTCTTCATCCATTAGATTTAGAGACAAGTAGGTGTTTATTTTTGGATCCAAGTTGAGTTGAACATCTTTTTGTCCTATCAAACAAGGTACAAGAATGTTTCCCAAATGTTGTTGCAATTCCTTATTAAATTGGTTCTAAACTAATTTTTTTTTTCAATTCAAGACTATTTCAAAGTTTGATGATATAAAATATGGAAAATGATAGATCATTTCACATTTATTACTCTAGGGCTTTGTATTTAGCACAAAGGGCTAAAAAATCATCTATTATCTATGTCACCTCTCTTTTAAATGGATCTAATCTCTTTCACTTGTGTTCAACTTGGCCACCACTTCAAACATTGCATTAACCTTTTCTTCTTTTGTCAACTTGTGTCTTTGTCTATCTACCATCATGTGTATCCACTTTTCACCACAATGTGTTAGCCCTTGATTCCCTTAGTAGTAAATATCAAGGCTCTAGTACCATTGTAATATCCCTAATTAGGGATGTTATATATTTCTAACTGACTTTTCACAGGATATCATGATTAAATCTTATTTTAAATCAAATCTACTATGATAGATAGAATACTTAACATATACAAAAATGAATGATAAACCCTTGTAAATTGATCAATCGAAATAGCAAATTGTAAAACTTGATTGATCATCTTATTAGAATAAAGAATTACACTTACAAACAATTCAATTTGCCAACACTTTTGAGAACATCAAAAATATTATTATTAAACTTTTGAAATGGGCTCTCCCATTTCTACTCCCACTCATTCATTGCCTATTGTAGGGATCCATGGTTCCTCTACATATGTTGTTGTTGCATTGTTTGGCTCTTTTTTATCTACTACTGGGGTTTCATCTGTTGTGGGTAAGCTTCCAATTGCTACGTTTGTTGTATCGTTTGGCTCTGTTTCATCTCTTGTCGCGAGTGTGCTTCATGTTCTAATGTAGCTATGAGTTCTTTTGTTGCTATTATTGGTGAGCAATTTGTTGTTGTTGCACCTTCTGCTCTTCTTGTTGCTAGTGGTGCTAGGGTTTTTGCTTGTCTCCCTTGTAGTACCAACTTCTACTATTGGTAGATGCAACATTGCTCAAGCTATTGGTTTTGGTATTGCTCGCCCTTTGAGGAAGAAATCTTATCCTTTTGAGCCAAATCATCCCTGGTGATCGTATGTGGCCAAGACATGGTGGAAAATGATGACTTCTACCAATGTAAGGATTTTGTGTGCAAATTCTCCAATCTATGGCATCCTCTTCTTGATCTTCATAAATGGGTAATGGATTCATGGAGGCCTCTTATGGTGGGTAAGACTAAGCTCTCCACCTATGTTAAAATCTTTTTCATTTCCTCCTTTGCCTCCTCTAAGGACAGAGATTTGGTTTTGGACAAGCTGTGAGCTTGGGGGAAGCACTCTCTCTTTGTTAAGCCTTGGTCAACCTTCTTTAATCCTCTTACTAAGCAACTAAGTGTTCATCCGATGTGGGATAGACTTTTGAATCTCCCTTTACAGTTTTAGGAGCCTTCATGTTATGAGGCCATTGGTAACTTCTTGAAAGTTGGTGATTATACTTCATTCATGGGGCACTCCACATTTGTGTGCATTGTAGTGGATATTGCATCTCCAAAACCCTTCATCGAGATGTGGTTTTGATGGTTGGGTACAAGCCTTGGACTCAACCTCTTAATTGTGAGGGCCTCCCTTTTAGATGTCATTGATGCTTCTATGTTGGTCACCTAGCTACGAAATGTCATCTCTTGTGTCGCAAGGGCTCTGCTAAATGGTGGAAGGATGCTAATGATGACCAATTAACTATCCATGCTCTTGATTATTCATCAGATGATTCCTAAGATGGTGGTGTGTCTCTTGCTTCAAGTGTGGCTGCAACACCCTCAAACTCTGGTGGAACCTCCTATGCCCCTCCCCCTCCTTGCAAACCAACCTGCCCTTGGCTTCAAACCGTTCTCGTTCTTCTTGTGTTGGGTGGGGGAATCCCCCCTCATTCACATTGTCCTACACATGTGGATGATCCCTCTTCATGTGCTAACGGGCCCTCTATGGGGTTTCTCCTCATGCTTCCCCTTGTAATGAGCATTTGGATGACAATATTGTTTGGATTGTTGTTTGTACGAGGAAAGGTCCTCCTTCTCCATCTTCCCAAACTCAAACTCATGTTGTGGGTGAAAGGTCAACTCCCTCTTGACCTGAGTTTGTCTAAGTGGGATACTAGTGGTCCCCGCTCTCTTCTCTTTTTTTTTGTCTTATTTGGCAACTTGGTTGCAATTGTTCCTCTTTCTCTTGTTTGTATTGTTCCTATGTTGGTTAGGACTCGTTTGGGCTTGTTTCACCCAACCTTTTTGGTAGCCTTGTTTAGGGTTGAGACCTTTGTTTCTTGCTTCTTTTTTTCTATTTCTTGCTTTTGTACAAGGGTCTGGGCCCTTTCAAAATCCTTGCTACCTTTAATAAAAAACAACAATATTATTATTAGAGATATAGCAACCTATAGCAATCAAAATTACAATTCTTAGGCACTAAGAGAGCTGCCTAGATGTTCAAACAAACAAAGGTTGTGAGAGATACCAAAACAATAAAATAGTGAAGCCCAAATAAAATACCTCTATGAAACTATCGAGACTAGTTTAGGGGTTTTCATCCCAACCAACTATAGTAATCAAGGGATTTTATCCTCTAATCTTCAATGATAGACGAACAAGATATTCCAATCTATTTGAGTGAAATCAATGGATAAACAAGCATTCCTTCACTCAAACCCCGTCTTGATTAAATATGCAATTTTCAAAAAAAAATCTTTACCTCTAAAACACATTGGCACACAATCCTTGGTCAATAACATTTTAATATGATAAGCTTATTACATAGCACCAACGGCCCCATATGCCCACGAGAAATGGACTATGGGACAAACTAGAATCTTATGGGAAAAGGGGACATCAAAATTTTATAGCTTTTTAGTGATGAAATTCTCTCAAAAGATTAGTTCTAGTTATCTTTGCACATGTTCATTTTGCTTTAGTAGTTATTTTCTAGAATTAATAGTTCATCGCAAGCCTAACAAAGGAGTCAAGCCCTTCTCGCACTTTAGGTGAGACTTGTGACTATAAGCCGGTGCACAAAAGCTATATAGCAATGCATCAACCTTAATGGAAGAATGCTAGGAGTAGGTAAAATGGTTAACAAGCCTAACAAAGGAGTCAAGCCCTTCTTGCACTTTAGGTGAGACTTGTGACTATAAGCCGGTGCACAAAAGCTATATAGCAATGCATCAACCTTAATGGAAGAATGCTAGGAGTAGGTAAAATGGTTAACAAACAACTTGTTTTTTACCAACATGTAACAATATTTTATTCCAAATCCAATCATTTGAATATAAAAAAATGCATTTCTTAAAATGGAAGGCAAAGAAGATAACATACTCACAAATATGGATTTACTTTTTGAATATATTTATTAAAAAGGTAAATAAATGATTATCATTATTAGAACAATTAAATCTTTTCATTTTCTTTTTCCTTTATGAAAATTAGCTTCTAACTAAGTTGGAAACTGTTCTGTAACACATCATGCATACGATGCTATATATGTCTGAATACAATACCAATATGCTGTGATGTCCATATAAAACGTTATCATAAAATAAAGCTTTTAAAAAAATCTTTCTTCATAGTCTACAGAAGTAGATTATCATCAGATGATGGCTCATTATCACAAGCAACTTGAGATTTCTTTTGTTATTAACGCAACCTGTTTACAAAATATTTGGGAAACCAGCTTTTATTTTAAGATGTATTACTATTAACTACATTTCATTACGTTTAAAAATCTCATGTATCTACCATGTTTTAGGAGTAGATAATTACAGAAGAAGGCAAGAAACTTGAATAGTAGCCGAATTAAACCACAACATGCTTCTAAATATGAGGTCATAAGGAATATCACTTTTTATGAATATAGAGTACAATAAATTATAAACAGGATCTACTACCCACTAAATGGGAGCTATTAATCAACTAGTTGAAGTTAACAAACTGCCAGTTACATTGCATAAATGTTTCCATATACTCAACTATAACCATATGGTTGTGATAACTGGATATTGATCTCCAATCAACCTGCTTTCAGAATCTCCTCAAGGGGCCATCACTGAAAATACAAGACACATAAGATGGCATCCTCAAGAGGCTATCATAAAACTGCTGCCTTCTAGGACCATCCTTAGCCACACCTCCTCAAGGCTCCATAAAAAAAGTAGAATTCCATTAGTTACAATAGTATCCATCTATGATTTATATCTTTATCAATAAATTGGTTGGAATCACTCGTTCATGTTTTGACTTTGATATTGTGACATATTGACATAACAAAAGAAATCCCATCCGAGCACTAATTCCAATTTCTCTTGGATGTCAAGAATAATGGAAAGAGTACAATGAAGCTAAAATTATGGCCACAATGGATGCTAGAGCTGACAATGAAGTAACAATCGTCACAAAATCTGCATGCAACTGATTTCCCGCAGGTATATTCCACTTTAAGACCTCAGGCATATGCAGAGAACCTCTACCCCATGTGACCCATGTCAGTGTCTCATTTTCATGTGTTTGTTTGCCTCTTGAAGTTTTGAGATTTAGCATATTGCTTTCATGCATACAGTGCATCAAAACATGCGGAATATTAATGTTCACAACTGAATAAACTTCTGTCCCAAGAGGCTGCAAAAGATATTGTATCAGTATATACAAACTCTGATTCCACATTTATAATTTTTAAGTAATAAATTTTAAGATTATCATGTTACTTTCTTCTGTTATATCTTCACTCTGATAAAATCGTGTTATAAAACAAAATATTGAAGTATAGAGGAGGGAGGAGGGAGGAGGGGATGCCCTAGACAAGTCAGAATATAAAAACAATATTGATATAAAAAGAAAAAAATCCTGTGAAAGGAAGGTTCCTTGTAAAACAAAGAATAATAGCTGACAAAGCCAGTAAAAGGGGCGAATGGAGACCAAGGCTTTACTCGTGACATCCTCATGAGAATAGCCTTAGAAACAAATAAGAAAAGCTTAAGTTACAAAAGCATATTTCTTGAAGAGTTCACAATTTATGAGCTTCAAATAGTTTCCAAAAAAGCATAGAATCAAAGCCCTCAGTTATAGAGCCAAATTTCATACAACACTCCTTCCCATACAACTTAGCATCCTGCTTTATTAATGTTTGCATAAACAAAGCACATCATTTTGTCTAGGTCCTGAACAGAAAAATAAAGTGGATGGCCAACTGCTCTTGTTATGAAATGTTCAACCCCATGATATCCAGATATTTCTAATGTCTGCTAGTAAATAATTGTATAGAATCGAATGTGTGTGGACGAAGCAGTGTTCTCTTATGTTACCATGGTCAAAAGACAGAAGTGATGTCTTGGTTAAATGTGAATTATGTATTACGTATTACTACATTAACAGCCAGATTAAGTTTTCAAAAATATTGAGTATTTAACTTCCGTGTTTTAGTAATTGTAGATTATTCTGCTTATTATATAGGTAACTAATTACTTGTATGAAATCAATCTTAGACAGCTGGCACAAATACTCAGGCATCCCATTGGTATTCTGTGGATCATTATTTATTATCATCGTGCAGGGCGTTAGTCATTCCTGATACTAAAAATTTGCATCATAAACATATAAGAGAACTCACCCTTTGTTTTTTTTTATGGTAATTATCAGCTAGGGCATTATCCGTCCACAATGATACACCAATCTTGCTTTGACAGGAACCTACTTTAGCTAAGAGTGCATAATTGTCACCAAATAAGATGCTGATTGTCGCAAGTATAACTTCACAGTTCTTTTGCAGCTAAATCCAAAAATTCAAAAAAGTAAAATATATAATGCACATCAATCAACCTAAGTTGCCAATCCTGGTACTAATTTGGATTTGGTTTTGGGAGAGGGGGGAAGAGGGTTTAATTTGCAAATTTTGTCAAGAAAATTGCCTTCCCAAACTTTTCTGCAAGACAGAATCACTAATATGAGCATTAATCAACAGATCAACTAATCATTTTGATCAGGTTGAATATGCCCTATTGCCAAGCTTTTATTTTGAAGTTCAAGGGTCTTAGATAAAGGCTGGCCTGCCAACCCTCAAATTAATTTGTATTTTTTATACATTTCCTCACATAAAGAGGACCACCTGAGATAGACGCTGCTACAGGCTAGTCATAATAGACCAATATGGTCTTATATGGGAGAAAATCAAGTCAAATTGACACGAGGAAGAACAGAAGTGTTTTGCTGGAAGTAAGAAAAGTTGCTATATGCAAGTTGCTTAGTACTTTCATCTTCATTCCTTCTCATTCATTCCATGCCTTTTCAATACCCATTGTGATTTACTGCTAATTTTTCCATGTAAAAGCAACCCAAGCAGACCATACAACTTATATTCCCACTTGAATCCAACATTTGCATTATTAACATTCTGGAACTGAGAGTAGATGCAAAAAGAATAATATCATCAAAACTAGTCTAAAAGATTTTCTCAAGATGTAATAATTTTCAATCTGAATTGATATTTATATTTACAGCTTGTAATACTGTGCTGTAAATATAACTTGCACTCTATATTACATCAAGTTACTGCGACAGGGGCAGTAGGAAAAAGGGGCACGTGTTTCTGGGACGATGGGGAATGGGAGGCCTTTTTAAGGGGGTGGCAGGGGACAGCAATTAAACAAATAGGGGAAATTTCAAAAATATTCATATGATAAGGCATTCACCATATTCATTATTTAACTAGATTATTACCACAGAATACAAATAATTGTATACTTCTTTAACTAAACATTAAGGACCTATAAACTCTTTGTAAACCTAAGAGCTTCAATAAAAGACCAAAAATTACATGACCAAACTCCATTTCGTTCAAAGTTCTTACTCTTTAAAAAATACCTAATAATTATCCCACAAAATCACATGGTAAGAAAGTATCTAATCATCCAAAAAATAAATAATATCATGATGCAAATTAATTCCCTCACAATACAAATTAATATCCTATCTAGTATCCACTCATCTGAAAAATAAATAATATTTACAATTGAATGAAGGGAAGTGTGAGATTGTATTTGAAGTTAAAGATATTATTAGCAATAAGACACAAACCCCATAAAATCATTTTGGTAACCAAACAAAAGAGAAGTTAGCGTAAATGAGGCCAAAGATATTTGCAATCCCTAAATCCTTTCCACTCCCTCATTATGGAAAACATAGATTCTACCTTAACTAAAGGTATCCCATGCAAATGCCACTTGTCCATCTCATTAGGCACTTTGTCCATTTATTCCGACTAAGAAATCTAACATAGTAATCTGACTTAGCAATCCCCGCACTTGTTACTCATTATTCCCATCCACCATTCTGATCATGTCTCTTCAAGAAGGGAATGTGACCCCATAACTTCAGCATCACAAGGAGTGATCATCCGTGGTGCCTAGTTGTATGCAACATATGAACCAAAGCAAAAACCCCTAGCAATGCATCTATGGACAAACCCACTGCCACAAATAGAGGATGAGACACCATTAGAGCCTATGATGTAAAATCATTTGCGAGTGGATGATAGCAAAACTTCATATTTTAATATTTTTTATTTAGCAGAGGGCAAATTTTTATAACTTTTATGCATGGAGACAGCCAACCATCCCTAGGACAATCAAGGGATGTCTTTGCCATTCCTAACACTTCCTAGCAATATTTCAAATGTTTCAAAAATGTTTCTTATAAGCAAAGGGGTTTAGGGAGTGGTTTTTAAAAATAAAGGCATCCCCGGTATGAGGATACCTAAATACGGCAAGGGATGCATCCTTGGGTTTCCTTGTTTGCATTAGGTCCACCTTCAACTATTTTAGTAGAATCTCGTTCCTAGAGTTTGTTTACTTTGCAGAGTGTTTATATCGACGTACTACGTACTGAGGAAGTAAACTGAACTATATGCAACACATAGATAGAATAACATAATATGATTGAATCATGAAACACTTCTATTCATTTCCAGCAAATATCCACATGTACAATCTGACTGTCATAGTATCATTAATTCCACACATCACTCCCATCCGACTACATGATCCCAGTACATATAGTGTTCGGCGGTGGTTGAGTAACCAACCGTCGTGCCGCTTCATAACCATAACTAATCAGGACTTAGTTACATGCCATTAACCATACTTACTTATTCCCACTACGACTAATGTTTTATTATCAAAGCAACCGGCCGACTATGCTAAGGCCTTATGTCGGCTTACATCATCCCCCCCCCCAAAAGAAGAAGTCGGCTTCCCACACGACTAACACAAAAACTGGGAACCATTTTATAGAACAAATTTAGTGAGAAGAGGGTTGAGAGGACGTCCCTGGCGGCTGGGGGACTGAAGAAGTGGCTGCCGAAATGGTGAGTTGTCGCAACCGATACACCTCCTCAGTACGTGTTGCAGGTGGCAAGTGGCCTTCAATTCCTTCTCTCGCGTGGTCTTCACCAAATGCACTGCCTCCTTCAAATTCTTGTTGGCCTTCGCCAGTTCTTCGTCCTTCCTTGCTAACTGTTTAGCCATTTCTTCCTCTCGCACCTTCATCCTTCTTTCCATCTTCGGTATGGTGTTATCTTGGTCGGTCACCTTCTTGTTTTCTTCCTCTAATAGGTGAGAGAGCTCCTACCTTTATTTCTCAAGAGATTTTGCCTTGGCATGAATGTTCTGGGAGAGTGTGATTGTCTGGTCTGCCTTCTGCGCCATTTTGTCTACCCTCATCTCAAACTCCTTGCAGGCTAGAAACAAGGACCTGTATGCTGCCTCCATCTCAAAAAGTTGGGCCACCAGCTTATCGTCCTTCCCACGGAAAGACGGCCTCTTGGGATACCAGGTTGCCATCATCTCGGGTGTCTTTCTACCCACCCATTCACCTGTAAATATCCTGTTGAACTCTTTTTCACTCTCTGAGTTCATGAACTGAATGATCTGTTTAGCCTCCTGCTCTGCTATGGGTGAGTAGTTTCTATTCAGTGTCTTGGCAATGTCTGACACTTCCTTTATAACCAACGCAATAGGCTCGAGGTTGTGGATGTACCTCTTGATTGTGTCGATTGGGCCCTCTCTGTCAGGCTTGGGAATCACCACAGCAATCCCCTCAGATACATCCTCGCTAGACTCCCCATCGGTACTAGCGGCTGCAGGTACGGCTGGCTACTCTACCATCGGAGGCTCCCCATCTAGTATGATGTGTATTACCTGTGGTGCCAGTTCTCCTACTTCTCCCTTTGATTGTTTTGTAACCGCCTACTAAATTGCTGGCATGTGGGTCGCTAGCTATGTGCTCTCTGCTGTTCCCATCAGCTGCTAAGTGCTCCCTGTAGGTACTCCCTCCATCGCCTGCAAGCCCGGTGAGTGTATGGGGGAAATGTCCTCTTCCCAAATGGGGGAGCCCATTTCCATCAACCATCCGTCTACATGGAGTACCTCCCCGGGTGGTGCATTCTCACCCACTGTGTTGTCCAGAGCTGTCTTCTCTGCTTCCACCCGTTCATCTGGCACGCCTCCTGTCAATGGTATATCATTGGTCCTTCCTCCCTCGGGTGCTATGTCCTCTACAGGCATCTTTGGCTCACCCTCAACTTTTCCAACTACGTCAACTTCCTCCCCTGACTCCTGTTCGATAGGTGCTACTGCTCGGGGATTTACCTCTACCGAATAAATGCCGACTGGTGCAGTGCTGTCGACTGAGGAGGAGAGTGCTAACCGATCATATTCATCACTAGTTGGCTGCTTCCTCTTCCTCGTCATCTTCGATTCCTCTACCATGCCGCCTGCCTCTAAGGTTGTCCACCTGAACACTGTCGACCAAGAAGAGTCATAATCCTTGGTTGGCTGTAATTTCCCCAGTTTACCTTGCAGCACCTGATTGTAGACGGCATCCAAAAATAGTGCTATTAGATGCTGGGTCATGTAGAATACTTTATGTTTGCATTCTAGAAATTCTCTAACCCTTTTTGAGAGGTAGAGCGCCCAATTGTAAATCCGTCCGACACTCAACCCAAACATTAAGTCCACCATCTAGGTTGCTCTATTCGAGGCGAGGCTGGCACCTGTCAACCTGCACTTGATGAGGTCCATAATACATTTCCACTCAGAACTTATCAGCATGCGTTTTCGTAGTCCCCTCACCCCTGAACTCCACACCATCTCCTTCTCTATTTCTGTGATATCAGGCCTGCAAATGCGTTTAATAATCATTTCTTTCTGTTGGGTTGTCATCTTTGTGGTTGGTTTGGCATCTACCTTACCAGACGCAGGTATGTCAAAGACTTGTCTGAAGTCAGCTGGTGAGAAAGCCATCGTTACTAGAAACCCTTCGTACTCAATTGTGCTCCGGTGACCATGCTGATTGTAATTAGCCACAATATCCCTCAAGTACTTCTCAAAATCTCTGGAGTTAAAAAATGGGCATTGTATCGCCTTGTCAACTTGTGTCGCCACTAGTGCTTGCTTCGTTGGATGATCAGGTGTCGTCTCCTGCCACCAGGTTTTGCAGTCTATGCCTATGAGACTCTCCCATGTCAACGAGTCTGCTGTCACGTTGTTCGTTTTCCCCTTATTTGCCTTATTTCCAGCCACCTTGGGTCTGAGTATTATTTTCTTCCCCTTGGCGCTCGTGCTGGCATCCATTTTTCTCTGCTTACGAGAATGAAAATGATTGATAGTGACTTTTCTAACTAATTCAATCCTTGAACCGTACCCTGGTACGGCAATAACTTTTTCCTGTTGTTGGATGCTAATGTTGCCTCTTGGTACGACCTTCTTTGGTTCTGCCTGTACGGTGCCTTGTCCCTTTCTTGGCTCGATGGCTAGTACGACAACCTTTTATTTGGTCCATACGGACTTGCTCCACTACACGCATACGGGTGCCTCCTCCTTCCGTACGATCCCTTCCCCAATCCTCTATACTGAATTCTTCTCTTGCCGTACAATTTCCCTTTTGCAGCGTATGGATTTTTGTTGACCTTGGCGTATGGATTTTTGTTGATACTGGCGTACGGATTTATGTTGGTGCAGCCGTACGAATAATTGCTTCCAATGTACGGACTTTTGGCGTACCTGTTTTTGACGTACGGATTTTGGCTTGCAGTATACGGACTTCACCTTAACTTGGTGTACAGACTTCACTTTGTCTTGGCGTACGGGCTTCAATTTTCTTGGGCGTACGGATTCTTCATCTCTTGAGCGTACGGACTGCTCTTCTTCTGAGCGTACGGATTCTTCTTCCTCCCCTAGGTGTACGAACTTCTTTGAATGTTGTACAGATTTTGCTTTCAAGGGACGGCGTACGGATTTCCCCTTGGATGAGTGGCGTACGGATTCTCGCCTATGCCGCACGAGTTCCCTATCCCAATTCCGTACGGCCTTCTTGTCCCCAATTCGTACGGACTTTCCTTGGCAGGTTTCCTGGCGATTTTCTCTCCTCTGTCGTATGGCCTTTGTCTCCAACTCCTTCTGTCTTAAATAAAAAATCTCTACGCTTCTTGTTTTAAATAAGATTCCTCTTTTAGGTCGCACATTTCTTTATACTTTTATTATTATTATTTTTTCCAATACTTTAATATTTTTTCCCATTTCGCCTACTTCCTTTTTCTCGTTTTTCTTTCTTTTTTTCACTACACTTCTTTTTCCGTTTTTTACTTTTTTTAATTCTCCAGTCTTATTTTCTTTTTTATTTCCTCTCCTTTTAATATTTTTATTTTATTTTTCCCTCCTTTACATATTTTTCCATTTTTTCTTTTCTCTTCTCTCTCTTCTTTTTCTTCTTCTCTCTCCTGTTTATTTCTCTCTCTTCTTTCCTCGTATTCCATCATCTTCTCTGACTTTTAACTTGGATGCGTAGTACCATTTACATGTGTGCAGGAATCGTTTATAACATTCCTCTTCACAACAAGTCCCTATGTATTGAACGTCAAACCATTTATCCACTAAAGGGGCAGGACCCATACCTCTACATCCACCGTTGGCATACCTTCCTCTGTACTGCTGGTACCACGTAACATCTTCACCTTCTACTGTCGGAGGTCCGGCTGGATTGGGTATAATTTTCCAGAATCCGTCCTTTGTTGCTATTTTCCTTATCCTCGGTACCTTCCTTCTCTCTCTTCTCATTAGTTTGAGTATTTCTTCTGTGTACCCGTCTACATGTGATATGAATTTATCCTCTATCATGACCACTGTTTTTAAACAAGGGGGTCATCTTTTCGAAGTATGCCTCCCATTGTTCATCGTCCCATTCATCCTTTTCTTCGTCATTATCTCTAGATTGGGGTTCTCTTGCCGCTTGTTCTTCCTTCTCCTTTTGTGCCTCTTCATCCATTTCTTTTGCTAGATACCCCTTCCGTATGCCTTCGTATGGTGCGACGTAACTCCAATGTCCACCCATTCGTTTCCAGAGTGCCGGTGTCCCGAACACTGCATTGGTCAGATGTTTGTTTATCCGTAGTACTGCAATTCCTTCCACTTTCTTTTCCACCAGTCTCTCTTCCATTATCTGGTTCCTGCCTGATTCCATCTAGACTCTCTCTGCTGCGTATCCGAGGCCTCCCAAGCCCCATTCTTGCTCCCTCGGTGCCTCCATTTGCACAGACCAATCTTCCTTGGTGGCGTAGCCGAGCATATTGATGGCTATTATGTGTTTTGCCTCCTTTCTCTCCTCGTATACTTTCAGCTTTGATCCGTTGATTGCATTAGGCAGGAATGATCCATCCAAATTCTCCAGTTTTATAGAGTCGTTGTCACATACTTCTCTGATTTTAAACGGTCCTAACCACCGTACTTTGAACTTCCCCGGTTTGATCTCATTACGGCCGTTATACTTCAACACTAATTGTCCTGGCCAAAAGTTCATTCGTCGGAGGTGTTTGTCATGCCAATGCTTCCTTCTCCATTGCATATTTTTTGTGACCCATTGTGCCATCACTCTCCGCTCATCCAGTTTGTTAAGTTCGTACAACCATTCCTTCAGGCTCTCTGTATCCCCTATTCGATTCTCCACTACTATTCTCAGGCTAGGGACCATGTATTCCATAGGTACCACTGCTTCCTGGCCATACATCAACTGGAAGGGTGTGTGTCTTGTTGTCACTTTATACGTCATACGGTACGCCCACAAGACGACTGGTAGCCTCTCCTCCCAATCGGCTTCCTCTACACCACATGACTTGTGAATGATTGCCACTAGCACCTTATTCGTAGACTTTGCTTGGCCATTGGCTCGTGGGTAGTACGGGCTAGATAGGTTGTAGAATATCCAGAACTCTGTGTCATCAATCGGATGACGTGATTCACAAAGTGTCCTCGATCACTCGTAATTTGGATTGGGATCCCGTACCGTGTCACTATCTGTTCATAGATGAAATTGGTTGTGCTCTGCGCTATGTTATCTGGCAATGCTCGTGCTTCAGCCCACTTTGTGAGATATTCTATTGCCACCACAATGTATCGGCACTGGTGTAGGTGACTCACTTTTAGTGGTCCGATAAAGTCCAATCCCCATCGCTCAAACAACTCCTGAGGCTGGGATGGATAGAGTGGCATAAAATCCCGCTTCAGAGGTTTTCCCACTCTCTGGCAGGTATCACATCCTATCACCCACTCCCGTGCGTCTGTGTGCATCGTCGGCCACCATAGTCCTGCGAGAAGAATTTTTCTCGCCATGGCATCTGGTCCCATATGTCCGCCAGCCAAACCCTCATGTGCTTCCTTCAATACCCCTGGTATTTCTTCTTCTATAACACATCTTCGGAGGATCTGGTCGGACCCCATCTTGTATAGCAAGCCATTAATTAGCTGAAATGTTTTGCTTTTCAGTACAAGCTTCCTCCTCTCCGTCAGTGCCATTTCCTTTGGGAACGTGGATGTAGACAAGTATTCTCCGATCTTTTCGTACCATGACGGAAGTATTGCAATCTGAAACAGGTGCGCATCGGAAAAATCTTCGTTCACGCCTCCTTCCTCAGGTTCACCCGACCGTATTCTTGACAACTAGTCGGTGATTATGTGACTTCCCCAAACGCACTATGATAGTGAATGTGAACTCCTGAAGTAATAGCAGCCACCTACTCACTCTGCCTTGGATTATAGGCTTGTTCACCAGATACATTAGGGCTTGACGGTCCACGTAGAAGGTGAATGGCGTTGCTAACAAATAGTGCCTAAATTTTTGTACGGAGTACACCATCCCTAGTGCTTCACGCTCAGTCGTACTATAGTTCTTCTCCGCCTTCGAGAGTAGCCGACTGGCAAAGAATATTGGGTGGTCCAGCCCGTGTGCTCAACATGTGCGAGTGTTCCTCCTATGGCGAAGTTTGCGGCATCCACATGTACGTGGAATTCCTTGTCCTAGTCCAGGTACGCCAGGATGGGTGTGCTGATTAGCCGGTCCTTTAGTTCCTTGAATGCTTTTTCTTGTTTTTTTGTCCATATGAAAGGTTGTCCCTTTCTTGTCCATAAGTCGAGAGGGTACGATACTTGTGCAAAATTCTTGATGAATCTTCGATAGTAACCGACATGGCCGAGAAAGGACTTTACACCTGTGACGTTTTCTGGAGCCTCCATATGCACAATGACCCTTATTTTATCAGGATCGGTCTTTAACCCGGCTTTGCACACAATATGTCCCAGTAACTTTCCTTGTGGTACCATGAACCTGCATTTCTTTGGGTTCAATGCAAGGCATGCTGCTCGACATCTTTCCATGCATTCTCCAAGAGCCTTAAGATGTTTTTCCTTGTCACTGAAAATGGACCAGTCGTCTAGGAACGCCCTGAAGTTGCCCACCGACATCTTGTCAAATATGTGCAAAATTATCCTTTGGAACATGGCCGGTGCGTTACACAACCCGAATGGCATCCGGTGGTATGCGTATACTCCATCTTCAACCACAAAAGTTGTCTTCAACTTGTCCTCTTCAGCAATACAAATATGGTTATATCCGGAGAACCCGTCCAAGAACGATTACATTTCATGCCCAACGACCTCCTCCAAGATGGTGTCGGTGAAGGGGATTGGAAACGGGTCTTTGATAGTTACTGCGTTCAAACCGTGGAAGTCGACACATATCTGTATTTGCTCTGATTCTTTCTTCAAGGAAATGACAATCGATGACACCCACTCGCTGACATTTACCTTGAAAATGATGCCTGCCTCCAACATCTTCTTGATCTCCTCTAATTCTTTCGTACCTTCCTTATATTCGTCGTACTCTAGCGGGAATGTCTCACTAGCCAGGCCCTTATCTTCGCCTTCTCCTTCCTTGATCTACAACATGTTGCAATCTGGTTGAAAAACTTCATAATCCTCCATCTGCCAGTGAAATAACCCGTTCAGTGAACTGGTTTCATCTTCCGAACAACTTCCTATTTCCAGTACCCCTTCCTCGTTTGGCTCCATTGTTCTCCTTTCTTCATCGCCATCTGATCCTTCGTCAGAGTCTGAAGAAGCCAGGTCCTCACTAACCGCCTAATTCTTCAAATCGACAATATACTTCTTCCCATGGCTCTCAATCGAGAGGGTATTCTTCTTCCAGTTATGGTTCGCCTTGGCGGCAATTAGCTATCCCCGTCCCAGTAGTGCATCGTACACTTTTCTCTCTAGTGGGATGACGACAAAATTCAATAGGAATTGTTGCGTACCTATCACCACTTTTTGTGCCATCAGTGTACCAATTCGTTTGATATTATGTTGATCGGCGCCCACTAGTTGGAATGTCGGCGGCCAGAGTGTGGGCTTCCTGAGGCTCTTCCATGTATCCTCAGGTAGTACGTTAACTCCCGATCCTCCGTCGACGATGGTATTAAAGAGTTTCATCCCCAGTATTTCCATCTGTACGACAGCCAGTTTCCTCCTGCCACTTATTGTGAGTAGCATTGGATCTGTGGTTACTCCTGTTGGTTCTGTGGTGTCTTCGCTCAGGCCCATTTAAGTATTGTCTGTCATGACATTTGTGAGTGCTACTCTTAGTTGCGGTATGGTTTGCAGAAGGTCTATTACCTTGACTGGTATAGTTGTGTGAAGTACTTGTTGTACAATGTTCTTTTCCAACTCTGACTGCAACGGCGTACTCACCGTTTTGGTAGTTCTCCGTTCATTTGCCATTGCTTCTTCTACTTCTACCCTGGCTTCTTGGAGTCGTTCTTTCTCTGTACGGGGGTCCGGATAGTTGGCCTTCTTCGTCTACGCCCTTGTAAGTGCCAGGACTTCTTCTTCGGCTACTTCCAGTATGTTGATACCTTTCTGCTTCGGGCAATCAGTGTCTTCATGATCTCCCGAACTACACCACTTGCACAACTTCCCTCCGGTGCCTTGGCCACTCTGGCATTCCCTAGCAAAGTGGCCCCATTCGCTACATCTTCGACACTGGATCATGGGTCGACCTTTGCTGTCATATTGGAATTTGCTTCTTGGTGTGGTATTTCTCCGATTATTGTGATAGCCGCCAGGGGATGCATTGTTATTTTGATGCTTCGGTGGTGTGGTCGGAGTGGTGGATTTTCCCCCTACGTGAAGAACACTTGCGCACTCCGTGTTTTCAAATTGTACGAGCATTCTTTGACGGAGTGTCGCATAACCTGGCAAATGTCACAGAACATCTTCTTCGGACAGTTTTCCTTTGTATGGCCTTCCATTTTACATTCCATACACCATAGTTCGGTTGCTTCTTTGGATCCTTCTTTGTCTGCTTTTAGTTCCTTCATCATCCTTAGCATGTCACGACGGAGTGCTTGTACGGTTTTTGATTCATCCCCACTCTCCCCCGCGCTTTCTTCATCATCATGCTTCTTCCCTCTAGAGGATGTCTTGTTCTCGCTTTCAATATCCATCGCACGGTTGTATGCTTCCGTGTACGAGGATGGAGGTACTACCTTCATGTTCTTACGTAGCGAGGGAAGTAGCCCTTCAATAAACCATCTCTTCTTTAAACCATCTGCTGGTTGTGATTCTAGTTTCCCTAGCAGGTTTTTTAATTTCCGGTTGTAAGTTCGTACGCTTTCGTTCTTCCCTTGTTTGGTGTTGTAAATATCGGCCACAATTTCACTGTCGTCTCTCAACAGTTTGAATTCGTCTTGAAAGGCCTGCTTCAGCACCCTCCATGAAGCTTTTTGTGTTTGGTCCAACTCCGAGTACCAGTCAATGGCACTGTCTTGGAGTGTCGTCGGAAATGCTTTCAGCCAGTCATCCTGGTCATCTTCTCCACTCGCTATCCAAATTGTCTTGCACGCTTGCAGTGTCGTACTGGATCCTCTGACCCATTCCCTGTAAACTTCGGCAACTTTTGCCGTTCTGGAGTCACCATCCTGCCCCACTGTCCTCCCCATGTATTGCACCTAACTGGACTGGTTTCCTCGGTATGTTCCGGTGCATCACTTGCACTCTCGGCCACATATGAGTCACTCTTCCATCCCCTGTCAGCGTCCTCTACACCTTGGGTTTCCTGGGCTCTACTTCAGTGCTCCCTCTGCCAAGGGGTCTTGGGCTCAGATCTCCCTGTCCTTCGTCGTCGTCTGATCTGGACAACTCCTGAAAGCATTGGATACTGTTCTCAAGTTCACCACTCGAGTCTTCCTCATTTTCTTGGTTTTTATGTTTTTCTACGTACGGGGTGACGAATGGTTCCTCGTCCCTCCCTTCCACAGAGCGCTGATGTGCTTGACTAAATCTCAGCCATCGGTTTTCTTGCTCTTGTACTCTTAATGATCGCCGAATTCTTTCCTCCTCCACTTCGTGCCCAAATGGTACTCGGTTCTTGTCCTTGTTTGGTCGTACGGGCATTTACAGGTCTTTCACGTGATCATTGTTGGTTGCCAGAAGTACGTCTCCGACTAGTGTCTCGTTCCTCTTCTTCCCGTTTGGTTCGTTCCTCATATCGCTGCAAGATTTGCTGCCTTCGGCGTTCTTGTTCCTCTTCCGCCCGAAGGTCTTGTAGGATGATAGAGTGGCGAGCCAGCAATCTTGGCATGCAGTGGAGAAGGTGATCAACCTCGTCGTTCACTTCGAGTTGATCCCAGACTACTGCCTCAGGGATTTCTCACCTGAGGGCTTGCCTCCGTACGTGATCTCGTAGGGATATGTTCCAGAGATTTGTCAAATCCCGTGTCAAGTTGTCTTGTCTTTCTTCATTCGCTACTATGGGTTCTTCCGCCGGTCGGCCCATTACGCTGCCATTGTAACGAGTGCTTCCCTGGTCCGCTTAGGCAACGGCACCAAATGTTTACCTCACGGAGTGTTTATATCGACGTACTACGTACACAGGAAGTAAACTGAACTATATGCAACACATAGATAGAATAACATAATATGATTGAATCATGAAACACTTCTATTCATTTCCAGCAAATATCCACATGTACAATCTGACTATCATAGTATCATTAATTCTACACATCACTCCCATCCAACTACATGATCCCAATACATATAGTGTTCGGGGGTGGTTGAGTAACCAACCGTCGTGCCGCTTCATAACCATAACTAATCAGGACTTACTTACATGCCATTAACCATACTTACTTATTCCCGCTACGACTAATGTTTTATTATCAAAGCAACCGGCCGACTATGCTAAGGCCGACTACGCTAAGACCAACTACGCTAAGGCCTTATGTCGGCTTACAGAGTTGGTTATTGAAAGCTGAGTTGTAAAGAATTAAAAGATGTATAATTTTTTCACTTCAATCTGAACATACAATGGTTAGTATTTAGATGGTCCCTACATCTCTCATGAAAGTTTTGAATATTTAGGAATCTGAAAAAGAATTAACTGACATGATGACTTCTTTGTATTGTCTTGAATAGTGCAAACAATTTTGCATGGCCTTCCCTTTCTTGGATGCACACATGAAAGAAAAGTTTAACTACTCATCAAGTGTGTGCTTGCTATCTAGATATGCAGTTACTTAAGCACAGTAAACTAATGTATAGATACATGATTGATTCATATTAGAATAATAGACTATTTCAAAAGATATAAGATTTATTTCTTTATTTATCCAATGCTCTTATACAAAAATGGGATAAAGAATAAATTCCAACAACATGGTTCCTTTTCTAGACTACAAAAGAGCTATATAAAATTTCTAACAGTTACCAAGGAATCCCAACCATCGGCAACTATCCAAAACTAATTCAATTGGCCAAAAAGGCATAACCATACTCGTCTACTAAACAAAAGTACAATATAACTATTATGTAAACTATGACTAATATGTAAATTGAGCTATCTACATCAGCCCCCCAAAAGAAAAGTCATCTTCCAAACAACAAAAATTAGACTAAACAATCATTACTGAGGAAATGAGTTAGCAGACATCCCTGGTAGTGTAGATACTAAAGAGGAAGGAGTCAAGTGTTGAGAAGCAACTATTCACAATTTGTAGACTTCCTCTATTCTTTGCTTCAAATGGTGAGCTGCCAAGAGTTCCCTCTCCCAAGAAGTTTTACCATTTGTACTACCTCCCTAAGTTTAGCTTTCACCTTCTCATTGGCAAGTCGTAGTTCAACAATTTCCGTACCCCTATCAGCAATTTCCTTGTCTTTGTCAATCACCTTGGCCATTTCCAACTCTATGAGCTAGGTCTAGTGTGCAAGCTATGCTTAAATACTTTGGTCATCCAATTCTTCTCTTAATTTCTTGGAAATATGTAATGTCTCCAATTTTTTATGAGTCAGCATATATTTAAATAATTAATTTTAAGTTGTCAAAAAGATTACGTTAAAGGACAACTTAAATTAATTATTTAAATGGTATGCAAAAGTAACTTAGCTTTTGGAACAAGTTAAAATAAATTAATGTACTTTTGGAGGTGAACTCAAAAAATGAATTAAAGTGAAAAGAGGCAAAAGATGAAAATTCAAGAAGTTGGAGTTACAAGGAGGAAGGGAATAAAAGTTATGAAGGAGTCTTTTGCTGGTATGCTGGAACTTGGTTTGAGAAAGAATTTTGGAGTACTGTTGCAGACTTTGTGGGGACGAAAACATCCATAAAGGATACTATCTTCGAGGCTGAAAAACGTCTCCTGGATGTTGGCGGACAGGCATATTCAGTGTCTGTGCATGAGGAGTAAAATAGAATAGTTCCATTCAGAATTTAAGGTTTATACAGTTTGACTTGAAGGTTACTATCAGGGATTAACTGGAGGTGACTCAATGTTGTTCTAACTAGCATTCTAGTACACAATTGTGGGAATCTTCTTTTCGCTACCTGGTGCCGCTGTACACAGGAGTGGGAATCATTATTAATTTTGGTTTGAATATGCAATAAGCGTTGAGTTCTGAGGTGATTGCAAACTGTTTATATACCAATTTTCAAATACATTATGTCACAAGACTTGGAGTATTCGCGAGTATGAAAGGAGATGGTGTCTATTTGCTGAGGTGAACGGCATATTAATTTAATTTGGTCATTGATTCATGAAGAGTCGGGTTGTTTAAGAGTGGACAAGGAAAAGATTATACACAGAAAACAATGAAGGACGTGTATCCCATAACAATTTCAGGTTAGCTACGAAGATGGCCGATATGGTTATTCCCGTCACAAATAACTATTATGGTATAAGCCATTATTTGGCAAGAGTTGGGAGCAAATGTGGGAATCAATAAACAGGGATTGCTATTTTATAATCGCCTATGCTGTCACGTGCATCCTCCGGTATTAAGTAATCACGGGAAACTAGCGTATAAAGAGATAGCCATTTTTGTGAAGGAATTTGCTTATTATTATCATAAGGTGAGTCAACTGA
Source organism: Sequoiadendron giganteum (assembly GCA_007115665.2). NCBI lineage: Eukaryota > Viridiplantae > Streptophyta > Pinopsida > Cupressales > Cupressaceae > Sequoiadendron > Sequoiadendron giganteum. Next base: position 37,732,305 of record CM021108.1, read on the forward strand.
GTATTAATGACCCTCAAAAGTTGGCGCTATATTCCATATAAGCAACAGCTTATAGTTAAGGATTCGATGGTTAGAATTTGGCTGCCACCTTTGTTTTAAGGTGCGACTCTTCAATAATATTTGGTGATTTGTTTGTGTCCTATATCAATTCCAAGGAAACCATATATACTATGATCGCAATTCTTCAGAGCTTATGCTTTTTATCGCTTCACCTTAGAAGGGAGTTGAGTAATTTATACAACTGTCGTTTCTTTATACATAACTGCCTTCGTTAATTGCAACTGTATGTTGAAATAAATCGTGAAAGATTTAGGGAGCTTTGAAAGGAGTTGTTTTTGGCTTTGGAACAGCGATTTATTTATCCTAAGGTTCGTATGTTTTCCTAGCTATCAATATTGGAAGAAATTATAAGTCTCCCGCAAGCAGCTATCAATGGGGGTATCGGGAGCAGCTTGGGAGAAGTAAAGGGGCAATAATATTAAAAATTAGCAAGTATAAATCTGCCGCATGTCATAGGAAGTCCATCACTGACTAATAACTGAAAATACCTCTTTATGCGGATTGCTATTGCCAGTATATGTTGGGAAAATAAGTCATTTGGTGTCCTTTCATGTAAAAAGGGATGGAATTGTTATATCTATTTTTGGAGAAACAAAAAGGTATCGATACACATTGGAGATGCAGTGATTAAATAAGTGTCAGGTGTTTAGATGTTTATCGGGCCAAATAAGGAAGAGATGTGAGCTTCTTAAATTCAAATTACAGCGGTAGTCTTCAGTTGGGCGCCCCTTTCAACAACTACATTCTTTTCAGGATATCGTGGGTCATATAATGCGGACAATTTTTTAGAAGCCGTGGAACTATTGAAATTATATCAGGAACATCTTATTTATAGACAGCGTTGCCAATTTGATATAAATTGCTTTAGCTTGGAATCATGGAGGTCAAGGGAAAAAAGAGGAGCTGTATTTCTTTGGTTTCCTAGTGATGGGTTGATGTCTTTGACCAAGCTTATTGCCTTTCTGCTTATCCTACGTTATATGAAGACCAAAAGGGAAGGCGCCAGGTGAAGAAGACCATTGGAGGATTAAAGCATAATAGTTTAATGAACAACAGATAATTAAGGTCAGAACTGTACACCACCTCTTTCACAATGTGTTAAATGAATGAAGAAAAATTTGGTGTTTAATGATTGGAGATATATGCCCGTTATTTCTTTAAGAATCTGCCATAGTATGCAGTATGCACATTTATATATCTGTGTCAATACCAAATCATTCAGCTACATTGAACCATAAACATACAAACACATATCAAAATTCAGAGTAGCATTCTGGTACTGTTTGACAAAATGCTTGAAATGAACAATTGGTAAATTGTTAAAAAAATTGGTATTAAACTGGGTGAGGTAAGTACAGAACAGGGTAGACTATTATAAAATATACAGAGAATCATCAATTTGTGCCCCAATAGTGTGTCATCCTTCCATTTCAATTTATAGTCTAAGGTACAAATGGCAAAATCTATACTCAATAATATGTAAAGCCTCTAGACATTGCCATTTGAGCCACCAAAAGAAGGGGGCATCCGAACAAGAAACCATTGATGCTTCATTTCAAGTGTCTCTATGGTAGGCCATTATAATGACCCATACAAGTATTTGTACAAATATTTTTGGTTATTTAAATTCCGGTCTTAAATAATTAAAACTAGAGGCTTATAAACCCTAAATTATATTAATGTAAACATAGTAGCATTAATGGCTTATTTTATGCTTCAAACTTCATTATTTTGTACTAAATAAGAAACCCTACTCAATTCTACATCAACTCTAGCAAACCCTAATATTACTAGCTGGTCCACAAAGAGATGAGAGACTACAGATTTAAATGTATTTACTATAATCACTAAATCGAAATTACAATCAGACTCGCAAAAAAGAAAAATGAATTGCAAAGCATTTCTTATATTATACAAGACTGTAATACATTACAAATTTGTAATGCCCCCATTTTCGGGTTCCCTTGTAGTGCAGTTGGCATTGACCTTGTGGATGTGTGCCAATGTGATCAAAGGAGTTATTTGATGATTCCAATGAGCTCAAAAGGTCTGGAGGACTCATATGCCACTTTCTAGGGTGATTTTCGACTTCTCGTGTTCTCTCCAAGATTTTTGAAGAGAGCTTCTATTTATAGTAAGTCACCCGATTGGCTCCGATTATCATTATTCTTCATCAAGATCACTCCGCTGCAGTCAATTTTTGATTCCGATGCATTCCGGCAGTTTCCATAAAATGGGTGCATTAATGGCTTTATTTTAATTATTTTACTAAGGTCGCTAAATATTTTAAAAGCAACCTTAGTGTTATAGCTCATCAGAACTAGGATGAAATGTTTTAAATCATGGATGCATAAAACAAGGGCCTTGCGTGTCAAATTATGATTATTTTAATTAAACGGTCCTTTTCAAAGCTAAAATGGAGTTTTAATTAAAAGTGACTTTATAATTAAAGAGTTATAAGGGGGTTTTAAATGATAATTTTATATCATAAAGTTGGCCGCCAAACTTATGGGAGATATAAGGGGATAAAAAGTAAATTAAATAATATTAAATAAAGAGACCAATTTGGGGTGTGGAAATTGAGGAGGAATATATAAAGCTTATTGGAGCTCATTCATTCAATCATCTTGGAAAAGAAATTTGATAAGGGTTTTGTAGGTAGACTGGAGAGTCTGAAAATCTCAAGCTTCATCGAGGACAAAAACCCTCATGAGGAACAACAAGCTACACGAGTGAAAGATCTCCCAAGGCGACTAGTTGACAACTTTGTACAAGGGTTGTGCATTGTGCTTCAAAGATTGTTTGAAGGTTTCATCAGGAAACTTGCAAGCAAATATATTGTTCATAATTTTAGAGTAAGAATCTGTAGAGATTTGAGGGTATTACTCAGAGGATATTGACTGCCATACTCAAGGTTATAAGCTGGTTGTGGTATTCCATTTCTCTGTCCAGCGCTTGCATACTGGGGTTAGAGGAGATTTATGGATGCACATTAGAAGCTAGGTGAATTCCTTATATTTGTACTAGCTTGGACATGGTTATTTTTGTGGGTTATGACTGCTATCACTTCCCATGTGACCTTTACACTTGCATAGAGGAGGTGTATCAGGCTGTGATTCCCACATGACTATTGTCAAAGGGTCGTGGGAATTTTGAAGGGAGTTGTAGGTTAAACAAACAAAAAAAGCCATTCAATATTCATCCTAATGAAGTTGTGCAAGGATCGTGACTGAAGTTGGGCGTAGTTTCTAAAGTGTTTGGAGGAAGTGCTTGTAATGTCCCTTACCCGGTTTGCCCTAGAGTTCGCTTATAGATTAGGTTTAGAGTTTCTTCTTTTCAAATAAATGTTTTCTTTAATGAAATGATCTTGGATTGAAATCTGCATTTACCGTATGAACAAAATTTCCACACATACATATGTCTGTTAGCATTAATATCTAGCACCCAAATAAGACATAATCATAATGCAATTATGCAAACAAAGAGGAGTGCCATAGGTGGATCCGCCTTGAAGCCCTCATGCCAAGCTCAAGAGGTTGTTCATCACAATCCTCCTTTCCTAGCAACTTAGTACCTACATACTCCACTCATGGCAACACCTTGGAAGACACTTGTCCTATTAGGGGAGGGGAATCATAGAGCCCAAAGTGGCCTAAGGCCTACCACCCTTCCATTGCCCAACCCTTGCCTCGGGCCTGTGGGGCAGAATCTTAGGTGGGGTTTTTAGGCAAACCACTTCACTCATGATTCGCCCTTCATAATAGGATTACAAGCACATAGAAGACAATCTTTTAAACAATCAAATACATTTTCATCATAGTTGTCAGGAGACGCGCGTCTCCCCCCCTCAGAGACGTGTCTTGGAGACGGAGACGCATCTCGAAGACCAGTACCGTCTCCAGGAGATTGGAGACTTCTGCTTAAGTTTCCTGAGTACCCTGTCGTCTCCTGCTGCAAAAAACGACGTCTCTTGCTAAAATACCTAAAAAAACTTTAAAGTTTAAACATTTGAAACTTTAAAAATTAAAGCATAATGTATTTGATGTGTCTAAGAGTGATTAAATTATTGTTTTGAAAGTTGAATGTCATCATATTTTCAGATTTTCTATAAATTACTAAATTTATTTTCAGATTTTCTATAAATTATTTATTTTTTATTTTTTATTTATATTTAAAAAAATGGCATCTCCAAGTACCCACGTCTCCTTTTTTTTTAAAAGGCGTACCGGTACCGGTATTGGAATCTCCCATACCGGTACCAATACCAGTACCAGTCTCGCGGCAACTATGATTTTCATTTATCCTTGATTCTTTAAGTCCACATTAATATCATTTCATCATGATAACACTAAAGAAAGCATTACACCAATAATCAGATTAGCAATATCAGTTTCTTATATTCAAAATATGCTAAACATTATTGCTAAGTGAGTACATCACTCAATCGGTTGTGTCTTCCCATGACTCTTTATTCCTTAATCGCCTTCCTTCAATCTTAAATTTGATCAATCATAGGATAAAAACATATATAAATAAATATTAATCTATTCATTTTTATATTAAGATTGTAATTACTTATAAGGCTCAATAATTGCTGCAAGCATCATTATTGCATAATCGTGAATATATATATATATATACAATTGCAGGCCATAGTAATGATAAAATCTACCACAGAAATAATTATAAATAATAAAACATATAATAGCTATGATAGAATAATAATCATCAATGGCTAAAACATACAATCACTATAAGGGAGCATACTACACTCACTATAAATCTGAATATGCCTTCTATAAATAATCCTGTGCTTCCCTTTTGTTCAGAATATATCTTTATATTCTTTCTCTCTTTTTTTTCCTGTGTTTCTCTTATTTTGTTTTGGAAGTATCCCCTTAAATACTTGTTGTGGTGAGGGGGGGACGTGACCTTTCTTATTCGTTGCCTTCGGGAAAAGACTCGACCGATGGTTTTGATGCATCACTTGGTAAATAGTGTCGACTAATTTATGTGTTTGGTAACCACTGACCTTGGATTTTTGTTTCTTAACTCTCTAGTTTTTATTATTTGGTATACTCATAATCAGAATTATGTAACTTGGATTTTATAATTATCATGTATATTTTATTATTTGACATAAACATGATAATATATATTTGTAATCATAATGTTGTTCTATAATCATAAACAGAATTATATATGTTGGATAATGTTATTACTAATAATTATAATTATAAGGATATCTCATTTTATTATTTGATGTTTATTATATGTATTTTAATATTTCATATTTTAATCATTAAAGTATAATAATGATAAAATGTCAATATATTATTATTGTGTTACAGTTTTTTATATTGATTTATTATGTATTAGTATATTAAAATGACTATAATATTTAGTATTTATATTTTGGTAATTCCAATGTTATTTAATATCTGTAATTATAATATTATTATTATTATTTTATAATTATAATTATAATAATATTAAATAGTTGATGTTTTTAATATGTATTTTGTTTTCATCTTATTCACTTATTCCAATCTTTGTTATCTTAGTGTTACGATTTCAGGTACATGATAGTGTTGGCCTGTGGTATGGGGATTTTGCCAGGAAGGCTTGTAGAATTATTGTTTTATCTGCCCAGATCCCTATTACAGCAATTGTGCCTTAATCTAGGCGGGTATATTATTGCTTTTGGTGAGGGGTTGCTGCTACAAAGAAGTCTACTAAAATAACCCCCTTATAATTTTTTCAAGTTTTTGCCACAACTTCACTCGTTAGCGTTAGCAAATCCAAATAACCAGCTGAAAGGAACCCTTTGTAAGCCGACGTATGTAGTCGGTCTTAGCGTAGTCGGCCGGTGGCTTTGGTAATAAAACATTAGTTGTAGCGGGAATAAGTAAGTATGGTTAATGGCATGTAACGAAGTCCTGATTAGTTATGGTTATGAAGCGGCACGACGGTTGGTTGCTCAACCACCACCGAACGCTATATGTACTGGGATCATGTAGTCGGATGGGTGTGATGTTATGTGGAATTGATAATACTATGACAGTCAGATTGTATATGTTAATACTTGCAATGAATAAATAGAAGTGTTCATGATTCAGCCTTATTATGTTATTCCATCTGTGTATTGCATCTAGTTCAGTTTACTTCCTGTGTGCATCTAGTTCAGTTTACTTCCTGTGTAAGTAGTACATTGATAGAAACACTCCGCGAGGTAAACATTTGGCACTGTTGCCTAAGCAGACCAGGGAAGCACTCGGTGTAATGGCAGCGTAATGGGCCGACCAGCGAACGAAACCATAGTAATGAATGAAGAAAGAGAGGACGATTTGACACGAGATTTGACAAATCTCTGGAACATATCCCTACGAGACCATGTACGGAGGCAAGCCCTCCAACGAGAAGTCCCTGAGGCAGTTATTTGGGATCGCCTCGAAGTAAACAACAAGGTTGATCACCTCCTCCACTGCATGCCAAGATTGTTGGTCCGTCATTCCATCATCCTACAACAACTTCGGGCGGAGGAGGAACAAGAACGCCGAAGGCAGCAAACCTTGCAGCGGTACGAGGAACGAACCAAACGGGAAGAGGAAGAAAGGGACACTAGTCGGAGACGTACAGCTGGCAACCAGCAATGATCGCGTGAAAGACCTGTAAATGCCCGTACGGCCGAACAAAGACAAGAACCGAGTACCAGTCGAGCACGAAGCGGAGGAGGAAAGAATTCGGCGATCATTAAGAATACGAGAGCAAGAAAATCGACGGTTGAGATCTAGTAAATCACATCAGCACACTGAGAAAGAGAAGTACGAGGAACCATTCGGCACCCCGTACGTGGAAAAACATATAAACCAAGAAAATGAGGAAGACTTGAGCGGCGAACTTGAAAACAGTATCAAACGTTTTCGGGAGTTGTCCATATCGGACGACGACGAAGGGCTGAGGACGGGGAGATCTGAGCCCAAGACCCCTTGGCAGAGGGAGCACCGGAGTGGGACCCAGGAAACCCAAGGTGTAGAGGACGCTGATGGAGGACAGAAGGGTGACTCGGACGTAGCCGAGAGTGCAAGTGACACACTGGAAAGTACCGAAACTAGTCCAGTCAGGTGCAATACACAGGGAGGACAGCGGGGCAAGATGGTGACTCCAGAACGGCAAAAGTTGCCGAAGTTTACGGGGAATGGGTCAGAGGATCCAGTACAACACTGTAAAACGTGTGAGACAATTTGGACAGCGAGCGGAGAAGACGACTAGGATAACTGGTTGAAAGCATTTCCGGCGACACTCCGAGACAGTGCCATTGACTGGTACTTGGAGTTGGAGCAAACACAGAAAACTTCATGGAGGGTGTTGAAACAGGCATTTCAAGACGAATTTAAACTGTTGAGGGATGACAGTGAAATTGTGGCCGAGATTTACAACACCAAACAAGGGAAAAACGAAAGCGTACGAACTTACAACCGGAAATTAAAAGACCTGCTGGGGAAACTAGAATCACAGCCAGCAGATGGTTTAAAGAAGAGATGGTTTATCGAAGGGCTGCTGCCCTCGCTATGTTAGAACATGAAGGTAGTACCTCCATCCTCGTACACTAAAGCATACAACCGTGCGATGGATATTGAAAGTGAGAACAAGACATCCTCTAGAGGGAAGATGCATGATGATGAAGAAAGCACGGGGGGAAGCAAGGATGAATCAAAAACTGTACAAGCACTCCGTCGCGACATGCTAAGGATGATGAAGGAACTAAAAGCAGACAAGGAAGGGTCAAAGGAACCAACTGAACTATGGTGTACAGAATGTAAAATGGAAGGCCATACAAAAGCAAACTGCCCAAAGAAGATGTTCTGTGACATCTGCCAAGTTATGAGACACTCTGTCGAAGAATGCCCGTACAATTTGAAAACACGAAGTGTGCAAGTGTTCTTCACACAAGGGGAACAATCTACCCCTCCGACCACACCTCCGAAGTATCAAAATCACAACGCAACCCCTGGCGGCTATCACAATAACCGGAGAAACACCACACCAAGAAGCAAAATCCAATATGACAGCAAAGGTCGGCCCATGATCCAATGCCGGAGATGTAGCGAGTGGGGCCACTTTACCAGGGAATGCCAGAGCGGCCAAGGCGCCGGAGGGAAGCTATGCAAGTGGTGTGGTCTGGGCGATCACGAAGACACCGACTGTCCCAAGCAGAAAGGTATCAACATACTGGAGGTAGCCAACGAAGAAGTCCTGGCACTTACAAGGGCATAGACAAAGAAGGCTAACTACCCGGACCCCCGTACGGAGAAAGAATGACTCCGAGAAGCCAGGGCGGAAGTAGAAGAAGCAATGGCAAATGAACGGAGAATTACCAAAGTGGCTAGTACGCCGTTGTAGTCAGAGTTGGAAAAGAACATCGTACGGCAAGTAATTCACACAACTATACCAGTCAAGGTAACAGACCTTCTGCAAACCATGCCGCAACTAAGAGTAGCACTCACAAATATCATGACAGACAATACACAAATGGGTCCGATTGAAGACACCAGAGAACCAACAGGAGCAACCACGGATCCAACGCTACTCGCAATAAGCGGCAGGAGGAAACCGGTCGTCATACAGATGGAAATCCTAGGGATAAAACTCTCTAATACCATCGTCGATGGAGGATCGGGAGTTAACGTACTACCCGAGGAAACACGGAAGAGTCTCGGGAAACCCACACTCTGGCCACCGACATTTCAACTGGTGGGTGCCGATCAACATAATATCAAACCAATCGGTACGCTGATGGCACAAAAAGTGGTGATAGGTACGCAACAATTCCTATTGAATTTTGTCGTCATTCCACTAGAGAGAAAAGTGTACGATACATTACTCGGATGCGGATGGCTAATTGCCGCCAAGGCAAACCATAATTGGAAGAAGAATACCCTCTCCATCGAGAGCCATGGGAAGAAGTATATCATCGACTTGAAAAATCAAGCGGTTAGTGAGGACCTAGCGTCTTCAGAATCTGACGAAGGATCAGATGGCGATGAAGAAAGGGGAACCATGGAGCCAAACGAGGAAGGCGTTCTAGAAATTGGAAGTTGTTAAGAAGATGAAACCAGTTCACTGAACGGGTTATTTCACTGGCAGATGGAGGATTATGAAGTCTTCCACCCAGATTGCAACATGTTGCAGATCAAGGGAGGAGAAGAAGGCGAAGATAAGGACTGCGCCAATGAGGCATTCCCGCCAGAGTATGGCGAATATAAGGAAGGCATGGCAGAGTTAGACAACACGCCAGCCCATAAGCTTGAACAAGATAAACCCATCAAGTACGAGGAACCGACAATCAAAAGGGTGAATCTAGGAGAACAAAAGAAGCCTAGGGAGATCCTCGTCGGTGATGACTGGGACCCAGTACTGAAGGCAGCGGCATTCAAAATATTCATGGAGTACAAGGACACCTTCGCTTGGACGTACAAGGATTTGAAAGGAGTACCACCGGAGCTGTGCGTGCATAGGATTCCGCTCGTACCAGGAGCCCAACCCGTACGGAAGAGATCGTATAGGATGAACAAGAACTATGCCGCGAAAGTACAAGAGGAGATAGAGAAGATGTTGGAGGCAGGAATCATTTTCAAAGTAAATGTGAGCAAGTGGGTGTCACCAATTGTCATTTCCTTAAAGAAACAATCGGAGCAAATCCGGATATGTGTCGACTTCCGATGTTTGAACGTAGTAACAGTGAAGGACCCGTTTCCAATTCCCTTCACCGACACCATCTTGGAGGAGGTCGCCGGGCATGAAATCTACTCATTCCTGGACGGGTTTTCCGGATATAACCAAATTTGTATTGCCGAAGAAGACAAGTTGAAGACAAGTTTTGTGGTCGAAGACGGAGTATACGCGTACCACCGGATGCCATTTGGGTTGTGTAACGCACCGGCCACATTCCAAAGGATAATTTTGCACATATTTGACAAGATGTCGGTGGGCAACTTCAGAGCATTCCTAGATGACTGGTCTATTTTTAGTGACAAGGAAAAACATCTCAAAGCCCTTGGAGAATGCATGGAAAGATGCAGAGCAATACGTCTAGCATTGAACCCAAAGAAATGCAGGTTCATGGTACTGCAAGGTTAGTTACTAGGCCATATTGTATGCAAAGCCAGGCTAAAGACCAATCCTGACAAAATAAGGGTCATCATACATATGGAGGCTCCGGAAAATGTCACGGGAGTGAAATCCTTCCTCGGCCATGTCGGGTACTACCGAGGTTCATTAAGAATTTTGCACAAGTATCATACCCGCTTGACTTATTGACAAGGAAGGGACAACCTTTCCTATGGACAGAAGAATAAAAAAAAGCATTCAAGGAACTAAAGGATCGGCTAATCAGTTCACCCATCCTGGTGTACCCGGACTGGGACAAGGAATTCCACGTACATGTGGATGCCTCAAACTTTGCCATAGGAGCAACACTCGCACAAGTCGGAGCACATGGGCTAGACCAACCAGTATTCTTTGCTAGTCGGCTACTCTCGAAGGCAGAGAAGAACTACAGTACGACCGAGCGAGAAGCACTAGGGATGGTGTACTCCGTACAAAAATTTAGGCACTACTTGCTAGCAACACCATTCACCTTCTACATGGACCATCAAGCTCTGATGTATCTCGTGAACAAGCCTATAATCCAAGGCAGAGTGAGTAGGTGGCTGCTATTACTTCAGGAGTTCACATTCACTATCATAGTACGGCCAGGGAAGAGTCACGTGATCGCCGACCAGTTGTCAAGAATACGGTCAGGTGAACCTGCGGAAGGAGGCGTGAACGAAGATTTCCCCGATGCACACTTGTTTCAAATTGCAATACTTCTGTCATGGTACGAAAAGATCGGACAGTACTTGTCCACCTCCTCGTTCCCCAAGGAAATGGCACCAACGGAGAGGAGAAAGCTTGTACTAAAAAGCAAAACCTTCCAGCTAATTAATGGCTTGCTATACAAGATGGGGTCCGACCAGATCCTCCGAAGATGTGTTATAGAAGAGGAAATACCAAGGGTACTGAAGGAAGCACATGAGGGTTTGGCTGGCGAGCATATGGGACCAGATGCCACAACGAGAAAAATTCTTTTGGCAGGACTATGGTGGCCGACGATGCACACAGACGCACGGGAGTGGGTGATAGGATGTGACACCTGCCAGAGAGTGGGAAAACCTCTGAAGCGGGACTTTATGCCACTCTATCCATCCCAGCCTCAAGAGTTGTTTGAGCAATGGGGATTGGACTTTATCGGACCACTGAAAGTGAATCACCTACATCGGTGCCAATACAACGTGGTGGCGATAGAATATCTCACGAAGTGGGCTAAAGCACGAGCATTGCCAGATAACACAGCCCAGAGCACAGCGAGATTCATCTACGAACAGATAGTGACACGGTACGGGATCCCAATCCAAATTACCAGTGATCGAGGACACTTTGTGAATCACGTCATCCGACTGATGACAACAGAGTTTCGGATATTCCACAACCTATCTAGCCCATACTACCCACGAGCCAATGGCCAAGCAGAATCTACGAATAAGGTACTAGTGGCAATTATTCACAAGTCTTGTGGTATAGAGGAAGCGGATTGGGAAGAGTGGCTACCAGCTGTCTTGTGGGCATACCGTACGACATACAAAGTAACAACAGGACACACACCTTTCTAGTTGATGTACGGCCAGGAAGCAGTAGTACTAATGGAATACATGGTACCGAGTCTACGGATAGCCATAGAGAACCAATTAGGGGATACGAAGAGTTTGAAGGAACAGTTGTACGAACTAAACAAACTGGACGAGCGGAGAGTGATGGCACAATGGGTCACGGAAAATATGCAACAGAGAAAGAAGCATTGGCACGACAAACACCTCTGGCGAATGCACTTCCGGCCAGGACAATTAGTTTTGAGGTATAACGGCCGTAACGAGATCAAACCAGGGAAGTTCAAAGTACGATGGTTAGGACCGTTCAAGATCAAAGAAATACATAACAATGGGTCTATAAAACTCGAGAATTTGGATGGATCACCCTACCAAGTGCAATCAACGGATCTAAGCTGAAGATATATCAGGAGAGAAAAGAGAAGGAACATATTATAGCCATAAATATGCTCGGATACACCACCAAGGAAGATTGGCCTGTGCAGACAGAAGCACCAAGAGAGCAAGACTGGGGTTTGGGAGGCCCCGGATATGCAGCAGGAGTCTGGACAAAATCAAGCAAGGACGAAATCATCGAGGAGAGACTAGTGGAAAAGAAAGTGGAAGGAATTGCAGTACCACGGATAAACAAGCACTTGACAAATGCAGTGTTTGGGACACCAGCACTTTGGCGACGAATGGGTGGACACTGGATGTACGTCGCCCCTTACGAAGGAATGCGGAAGGGCTATCTGGCAAAAGAAATGGATGAGGAAGCACAGAAGGAGAAGGAAGAGCAAGGGACAAAAGAACCCCAACCTAAAGACAAAGACAAAGAAAAGGACGAATGGGATGAAGAACAATGGGAAGCTCACTTCGAGAAGACAACACCTTGTTTAAAAACGGTGGTCATGATAGAGGACAAGTTTCTATCACATGTGGACGGGTACACAGAAGAAATACTGCAACAAATGAGAAGAGAGAGAAGGAAGGTGCCAAGGGTAAGGAAGATAGTCACAAAGGACAGACTCTGGAAAATAATACCTAACCCAGTCGGATCCCCTACGATAGAAGACGAAAATGTAACCTAGTACCAGCAGTACGGAGGAAGGTATGTCGACGGTAGCCATAGAGGTACGGGTCCTGCTCCTTTACTTGATAAATGGTTTGACATTCAATACATAGGGACTTGTTGTGAAGAGGAATGTTACAAACGATTCCCATACACATGTAAATGGTATTATGCATCCAAATTAAAAGTCAGACAAGATGGAGTACGAGGGAAGAAGAGGAAAAGAAACAATCAGGAGAGAGAAGATGGTGAAAATGAAAAAATATTAAAAATATTAAAAGAAGAAAAAAAAAAATTAAAAGAGAGTAGATTGAAGAGAGAGGAGAGACGAAATGAAAAAGAAAATGAGACGATAGAATTAAAAGAAGAATTGAAAAACAAGAGAAAAAGCATAATGAAAAGAAAGAAAGATAAGAAAAGGGAATCAGGCGAAATAAATAAAAATATTAAAGTATTAAAAAAATTAATAATAATACAAACAAAGGTGCGACCTAAATCAAAAGGAAACTTATTTAATACAAAGATTGCAAAGACTTTTTATTTGTATTCCAGACAGCAACGGTTGAAGACACAGGTCGTACGACAGAAGAGAGGAAACCGCCAAGAAACAAGGAAGCCCGTACGGATTTGCCAAAAGAAGCTGGTACGCCATTCACTGAAAGAGAAGTTCGTACGCTTGAAGGTGAAATCCGTATGCCAAATTAATGTGAAGTTTGTACCTTGCAATCAAAATTCCGTACACCAAGCTAGTGGGGAGTCCATACATTACACTCAGAAGTCCGTACGCTGCAAGGTGAAGTCCGCACGCTGCCAATCAAAATCCATACGCCCAAGCCAGCAAATTTCCGTACGGCAAAGTCAAGATTATGTACGCCAAAAGGAGCAAATTTTCGTATGCCAAGTTTATCAAAAAACTGTACGGCAAAGTCCAAATTCCGTACGCCAAAGTGAGCAAATTTCCGTACACCAAGTTCATCAGAAATCCGTACGCCATTCATCAAAAGGGAAATCTGTACGTCATTCATCAGGGGAAAAATCTGTACGCCACTTATCACAGGTAAAGTCCGTACTCCAAGTCAGGTTGAAGTCCGTACACTACAAGCTAAAGTCTATATGCCAAGTCAAGTTGAAATCTGTACACTGCAAGCTAAATTTCGTACGCCAAGTTCAACTAAAATCCGTACGTTACACAAGGAAATCCATACGGTCCAAACAAAAGGTTGTACCAGCCATCAAGCCAAGGCAGGAAAAAGTAACTGCGTACGGTCTAGGGATTAAATTAGTTGGAGAAGTCATTGTCAATCATTTTCAGTTCTGTAAGCAGAAGACAATGGATGCCAGCACGAGCGCCAAGGGGAAGAAAATCATACTCAGATCTAAGGTGGCTGGAAATAAGGCAGATAAGGGGAAAACGGACAACGTGATAGCAGACTCATTGACATGGGAGAGTATCACGGGCATAGACTACAAAACTTGGTGGCAAGAGACGGCACCCGATCACCCAACGAAGCAAGCACTAGTGGCGGCACAGGTTGACAAGGCAATACAGTGCCCATTTTTTAACTCCGGAGATTTTGAGGAGTACTTGAGGGATATTGTGGCTAATTACAATCAGCATGGGCATCGGAGCACAATTGAGTACGAAGGGTTCCCAGTGACAGCGGCCTTCTCACCAGCTGACTTCAGACGAGTCTTTGGCATACCTGCATCTGGCAAGGTAGTTGCCAAACCAACCACAAAGATGACAACCCAACAGAAAGAAATGATTATTAAACGCATTTGCAGGCCTGATATCACCGACAAAGAGAAGGAGATGGTGTGGAGTTCAGGGGCGAGAGGACTACGAAAACACATGCTGATAAGTGTTGAGTGGAGATGTATTATGGACATCATCAAGTGCAAGTTAACAGGTGCCAGCCACTCTTCAGATATAGCAACCTGGATGGTGGACTTCATGTTCGGGTTGAGTGTAGGACGAATTTACAATTGGGTGCTCTACCTGTCTAAAAGGGTTAGAGAATTCCTAGAATGTAAACATAAAGCATTCTACATGACCCAGCACTTGATAGCACTGTTTTTGGATGCCATCTACAATCAAGTGCCGCAAGGTAAACTAGGGAAGCTACAGCCAACTAAGGATTATGACTCTTCTTGGTTGACAGTATTCCGATGGAAAACTTTAGAGGCAAGCGGCACAGCAGAGGAACCCAAGACGGCAAGGAAGAAGAGGAAGCAGCCAGCTAGTGATGAATATGATCAATTAGCACTTTCCTCCTCAGTGGACAACATTGCACCAGCTGGTGTTTATTCGGTAGAAGTAAATCCCCGAGCAGTAGCACCTATCGAACAAGAGTTGGTAGAGGAAGTTGACGTGGCTGGAAAAGGGGGAAGGACCAATCATACACCCTTGACTGGAGGCGTGCCAAATAAACAGGTGGAAGTAGAGAGTACAGCCATAGACAGCACAATGGGTGAGGATGCACCTCCAGGGGAGGTACTCCATGTAGACGGATGGTTGAGGGAAATGGGCTCCCCCATTAGGGAAGAAGATATTTCCCCCATACACTCACCGGGCTTGCAGGAGATGGAGGGAGTACCTACAGGAAGCACGCAGCTGATGGGAAGCACACAACTGGCGGCTCACATACCAATAGTTCAGCAAGCGGATATAGAACAACTAAAAGGAGGAGTGGGAGAGGTGGCACCATAGGTAATACACATTCTATCAGATGGAGACTCCGAGAGCAGAGCAGCCAGCCGTACCAGCAACCGCGAGTACCGACGGGGAGTCTAGTGAGGATGTGTCTGAAGGGATTGTTGTGGTAATTCCCAAGCCTGACAGAGACAATCCAATTGGCACAATCGAAAGGTACATACACAGCCTGGAGCCTATTGCGTTGGTTATTAAGGAAGTGTCAGACATTGCCAAGACACTGAATAGAAATTACTCACCCATAGCGGAGCAGGAGGCTAAACGGATAATTTAGTTCATGAACTCGGAGAGTGAAAAAGAGTTCAACAGGATATTTACAGGTGAATGGGTGGGCAGAAAGACACCTGAGATGATGGCAGCGTGGTATCCTAAGAGGCCGTCTTTCCATGGGAAGGACGATAAGCTGGTGGCCCACCTTTTTGAGATGGAGGCAGCATACAGATCCTTGTTTCTAGCCTGCAAGGAATTTGAGATGAAGGTAGACCAAATGGAGATGAAGGCAGACCAGGCAATCACGCTCTCCCAAAACATTCATGCCAAGGCAGAATCTATCGAGAAACAAAGGTTGGAGCTCTCTTACGTATTAGAGGAAGAAAACAAGAAGGTGACCGACCGAGATAACACCATACTGGAGATGGAAAGAAGAATGAAGGTGCGAGAGGAAGAAATGGCTGAACAGTTAGCAAGGAAGGACGAAGAACTGGCGAAGGCCAACAAAAAGTTGAAGGAGGCAGTGCATTTGGTGAAGACCACGCGAGAGAAGGAATTGAAGGCCACTCGCCACCTGCAACAACGTACTGAGGAGGTATACCGGCTGCGTCAACTCACCACTTCGGCAACCACTTCTTCAGTCCCTCAGCCGCCAGGGATGTCTTCTCAACCCTCTTCTCACTAAATCTGTTTTGTAAATTGGCTCCCAGTTTTTGTGTTAGTCGTCTGGGAAGCCGACTTCTTTTTGGGGGGGGATGATGTAAGCCGACGTATGTAGTCGGTCTTAGCGTAGTCGGCCGGTGGCTTTGGTAATAAAACATTAGTTGTAGCGGAAATAAGTAAGTATGGTTAATGGCATGTAACGAAGTCCTGATTAGTTATGGTTACGAAGCAGCACGACGGTTGGTTGCTCAACCACCGCCGAACGCTATATGTACTGGGATCATGTAGTCGGATGGGTGTGATGTTATGTGGAATTGATAATACTATGACAGTCAGATTGTATTTGTTAATACTTGCAATGAATAAATAGAAGTGTTCATGATTCAGCCTTATTATGTTATTCCATCTGTGTATTGCATCTAGTTCAGTTTACTTCCTATGTAAGTAGTACGTTGATAGAAACACTCCGCGAGGTAAACACCCTTTCACTTTCTGATCACCCAGATCCCAATGTGGGAAAGGTGAGAGCATACGGTAGAAGGGGGATCGTTAGCTTGTAAAACTAAAAACTGCAAAAAAGTACAATGAGAGACGGCTCAACCGATCAGAATGTAATACAGATGCAAACTCAACCACTTATTCAGCGGGAGTGTAAAGATGGCTCAGCCGATCAGCATGAAATGAAAATGCAAACTCGACCACTTATTCACTGGGAGTGAAATTACAAGAAAAGTAAATGCCTGGGCGGCTAGCCGACCCCTTCTGCTTTTCAGCGAGCAATACAAGAAGGTAAAATACTAAAAGTAAAAGACGGTGAGGCCTATCTCTTCCACTAAAAGTGGGAATACAAAATGTAAATTGTAGAGATATAAGGGGTTGATCAGTACTACTGATTTCAGCGATACAATATAAGATA
The DNA here is from genome assembly GCA_007115665.2 of Sequoiadendron giganteum. Taxonomy (NCBI): domain Eukaryota; kingdom Viridiplantae; phylum Streptophyta; class Pinopsida; order Cupressales; family Cupressaceae; genus Sequoiadendron; species Sequoiadendron giganteum. Next base: position 37,749,623 of record CM021108.1, read on the forward strand.
CAATCTGCAAATACAATGAGATATAGATATCTAAAGCACTCCAAAATGTCAGGAAATGAACTCCAAACAAGTACAAGCTAACCAGCATAAGAGATATGGCCAAAATGATTGAAATATCAGGTCTGATATAAAATTGCAGCAAACTGAAACACCAAACCAGCGAGTACAAATTTCACCTTTATGCTCATAACTTCGCCAATACTCCAAATGATATCAAACCAAGTGCAAATGAAGCATATGAGAAGGGCGCCCAAGAACCAACCAAGAAACAACATCAAACAACCCCGAGATATTTTGCACACTTCCCAAAGCAAATCTAGAAATGAAACAACCTCTAGGGCTAGGGCGACCAGCTCTAGAAAAAAAAGACTCCACCAAAAATTCCAAAAACTTGTGGAAAGGGGTGCCCAAGGTAGGAGAAAAGATATCTTCAATACCCAGAATGATAGAAAAATCGCCCAAGGAGTTGTGAATGAAAACGTGCTACAGCCATGTTCGAACCAGCAACACGAAAATGTGAAATATCAATCAAACAACCAACTTGAAGCTCAATCTGCAACCTTTGGATCAAGAAGCAGTCTCAAACCAGCTAGGTACTATCTCTCAATTACGAAACTGATATAAGCTAAGAGGTATGCATTCCTCGAAGCAAGGTTCTGAGATAATTTCAGCAACATTTCGTTACAATAGGCAATGGATGATGAAAAGTGAAGGCAAGACCTCTTATTTATAACTTTTCTCAACTCCAATTCAAATCTTCTTTTCCCTCCAAATAGGGCACCTAAATGAGATGCACATTCACTTCTTAATTTGCATTTGCATTTCATCTTTTGACACCTTGACCAAGGCGTCCAAAGTATTTGAGAGAAATAACTTAATAAAAATGCAAATACACACTTAAGTGAAATAACTTTATAACTCACAAATATTTCCCAAACTAGGCGTCCATTTTGCCTAAGTCAATATTTCACTTAAAACATTATATTTCACCAAATAAGGCATCCAAAATGACTTAAGTAATAAACTTAATTAAAATCACTTATCTCTCCAAAAGTGGTATCCCATTTAGCCTTAGTAAAATATTTAATTTAAAACATTATAATTTCCAACTAAGGCATCCATATTTGAAAATCACTTAAGCCATGACCTGCCAAAACAAGCTCCAAGAATGTCGGAACCAAACTGCCAATACTGCCCTGCCAGAATTAGACATTGCACTGAACTGCTGAACTACTACTAAAAATAGCACTGCCGAAATATCACTTACTAAAAAATAGCATACTGCTAAAAATAGTGACTTCAAATGCATTTTAAGCACAAACCGAGCAGCTGTTGTAACTTACTAAAAATAGTAAGTCCAGAAAAGTTACCTAATGCAGATGCATGTCATACCACTGCGAAGCTCTCTGAAAACCCAAAAAAAATCCAGCAACCAATCTGCAGAACTCCAATATGCAAACCCCTGAATCCACAAAAGAAACCTCCAAGCAGCTGGCAACCCTAATTCTACCTCTGACTAGCCTACAGGTATCCGGGAATAGGCTAACAGTCACTGGAAAGCGTAGTGTTAAAAATGGGGACATTACATCTACACATCAACTCTAGCTTGGCATCACCATTCCTATGAGTTGGACCTATATATTGTTTATTTTCAGGTCTGGAAACAGTTTTGATTTGAATATATGATGTAATATGCATTATGAGTGTGTATGTTGCTATCATTATTGTTCAGAAATCTTGATGTGGTTTATTCTATACCTCATTTGTATGTAATGTATGGACTCTTAGAGTAAAGTAATGCAAATGCATATTGTTATCTATTTGTTGGTCGTTTTTATGTGATATGCAAACTTCAAAGTCATTAAAAGACAATCAGATCAATTAGCTTGTGATATGTTTGACAAAATGTTTCATATGTCAAACTGAGACAAATCAGAAAGATATTGCTAATTTTTCTAGTCCAGTTTGGGGTGGGACATTACAATGGTATCAGAGCCCAAGTTTCTACCATCCTATTGGGTGACATAATTAACATTCAGAGTATGACAATGGGTTTCAGCGGGGTTGAAGATCGGATTAAGTAGAGTTATGAACAGGAAGCTATCCAACTATTTGAGGAGTACAGAGCATGCTTGATGGTTTCGAAACACAAGTGCCTTTAATGACTTCCTAAACTTAGTCGTTACATTGAGACCTAGGAAGATAGGTTTGGTAAAGAACATCAAAAGAATGTTTGAAGAAAAATCAGATTAAGGGTTAGAACGCTAAGAAGAAGCTCTTGTTTGTGACTTGCAACCTACAAGTGATCATGGTAAAGGCAAAAAACAGTCAACATGCATGGAGTTGGACAAATCAGAAAACCAATCATCTATTGCAGCCACATCCGAAGAGCAATCTTCATTTGAAAGTGCAAATTTAAGTCATGGGAAAGTAGTTGTAGTAGGCAATGAGATCAAATTTCAGTATGGTACATCTCATGGTTCAGCACCTAGTGATGGACATATTGTGAGCAGATATGTTGGAGCCTTCAAATCAGTTGATGATGATGGTTCTACATTTGATTTCAGCAATGTTGATACAAGTGGAGTTTGGGTTGAACCTCAAACCAAACCTATGGTTGGGAGTGACTGCCATGATGCCCATACTTGGGAGTTCCCAAAGGCAACCAAACATGAGGAAAACAGCGATCACATTTCCCTTGAATTGAGTAATTAGCATTTTAGCATATGGGAGTCGGGTGTGATGGTCCCTACATATGATGTGGATCCTGTTTGGGATGGATCTATTGTTGACTATACTGCTGTCCAAACTTCATCTACACATTTGTGCATAAGGGATGGCGTTGATGACACTGATGGTGTTGATATTAACCTTGGAAACAAATTTGTTTTAGTGTTTGCATGATGCTGATTACAAATCAGAAAATTTATGAGGTTGATAAGCCTCAAGGGTCCAATTAGTTGGCAAGACAATTGAAGGTGAATGAAGACCAGATTAGTGCAACCATTATACACTTTGATGACACCCTTAAGTTGATGGCCAAATGTTGTTGGTCTTCAGGAGTACATATGGACCCTAATGAAGAACTTTCCCTTTTAGATTCATAGGCACTTAGAGAAGCATTAGTTGTAATGAAATCAAATTATTTGTAGCTACTCTCCGACAGAGATCACCTTCTCATGCTTGGTGAGATCTACTTTGATGCGCTTAAAGGGAAAGAAGAGGAAGTGGATGAGCTTACTGATGAGCTTATGTTTACTAAGGATTCCTTGAAGAGCACTCAGAAGGCCCTTCAAGAATCAGAGATTCAGATTGACGAGCTCTATGAAGAATTGAGCTTGGTTCAATCATCATCATACACAACAGAAATCCAGTCTTCTATGGCTGCCATGACACCTACAGATGAGAGTGGTACTCATGGTTTGAGGGGAGAACCCGTCAAGGTGGTCAAGCACGAGGAAATTTCAGATTTGCATGGCCTTGAGGACAGGGATGATTCTGAAATTTCTGAGTATTCACACAGCTTGCACCATGGAGATCGCAAGTCATCTTTGTGGGAGAGCCAATTGAGGGCTTAAGGCACAGTTACGACAGAGGTGGTGATGCATACACCTTGTGGACCAGCCAACAGTGAGATGCATGCATCCACAAGTGACAAGGGCACCAATCTCTACATTGGCGATGTAGAGATTGCTATTGGTGAGTCTTGTGCTGAGGAGGCGGATTCTTGAGTGACTTGCATGTGGAATCATAATGATGTTCCTTCTTATTTGCATGAGGATTGCAGGGCATCTTCTAGTGGGAGCATGTCTCCTACATTTTTCAGTAGATCAGGTAATGCACTAGTCGAGGCTGATTGTAGGCATGAGCTTAGTGAGTCACAGGACCTTAAGGAACAGCTAAAAGTAACCAAGGATAAGGTTGTCCAAACCTTAACTCGCTTTGATAGCACACACAAGTTTGTTGAGTACCTCCTATGGTCAGCACAATTTGAGGAAAGGCAAAAAATGGGTAGTGGTTGGAACTTCTATATCGAGTCTACAAACTATCAAACATGCCCTAGAGGGAATGAAATCAAAATACCTTCATTTGCTCTTAGATAGGGACTTAGCCATCAAGTTGGAAGAGGGCATTTATAGAGCCAATACCAAATCTTCCCTTCATAATCGAAGATGTGAGCCACCTCTTGATTTGTGCGATAAGAATGATGAGGTGTGGGTTCCCAGTGACTATGCAGGTATTCCATTGGCGCAAGTGGGTGCATTCCACCTTGGCTGCATAGTAAGGAGTGCTCATCGCTTCTCTTTCAGTCCACACATGGATGATTTGATGATGCATAAGTGTGGGTTGGCTCGGGATTTATATAATCCATTTTGGGATGGAGTGTTTCCAAATCTTCCCTTCATAATCGGAGATGTGAGCCACCTCTTGATTTGTGCGATAAGAATGATGAGGTGTGGGTTCCTAGTGACTATGCAGGTATTCCATTGGCACAAGCGGGTGCATTCCACCTTGGCTGCATAGTAAGGAGTGCTCATCACTTCTCTTTCAGTCCACACACGGATGATTTGATGATGCATAAGTGTGGGTTGGCTCAGGATTTATATAATCCATTTTGGGATGGAGTGTTTCCATCCTTAGAAGATGGAACCAAAACCTGCAAAACTCCTACTCCATAGTTTGAGGACTCTCTGAGTCCTGGAAAAGACTCTTGGGACTCCCGAGTCCTAGGGCTCGCCGAGTCGGCTCACCAAGGACTCCTAAGCCGAGTCCTAGAGAGTCTAGGCTAGGACTCTCGAGTCCTGCGAGTGACTCGCACGAGTCCCAAAATCGGACTCCCAAGTCCCAACTTAGGACTCTTGGCATCGCTTGGAAATAATGAGTATGAATGTCTAAAACTTGTTTTTGTTTGTTTTTTTCATTTGAAAATTTGAAACTATGAGTATGAATGATGAAATTTCATATATTGATTGTTTGAAGATCATATAACATGTGTAATATTTGAATTATGAGAAATTGATAATCAAATTAAGCTATTATGTTCTCTAATTGCATTAATTTATTTTTGTTTTTTTGTAAAACTATGGTTTTCTTCTTTGTCGAGTCCTATTGTGACCTTTTCAAACATCACCCCATCCAAGATGGGGACCCCCTAATTTTTGCTCCATTCTGGTCTTTTGGCTTTGGTTCTCTCTCTCTCTGGTCTTTTGTCCTTCCGGGGATATCCCACCGTTTGACCTAGGTTGAAATGTTGGCCAAGTCTGCAAAATTAGGGTTTTTCATCCTTCAGGCTTGTTTGAAGTCAAATAAGGTTATCAAAGTGAAATTTGAGCACAGCAATACAGTCAGAAGGCTCAAGGCAAGATCCCACTGAATTTTTTTTGAAATCTGACAACTTACTATTTTTAGTAAGTACCTAATATGAGCCCTTTTCCTCAAGATTTCGAGATTCTGACTGCATCAACACTTCCAGGTAACTTCAGGGTGCCTGCACGAGAAATTTGAACGGATTCGGACAACTTGCTATTTTTAGCAATTAGGGCTTCAAGAGCCATTTTTAGGGTTTGGACATTGTATTTTCCAATGCATGTCAGGGAAATATATCTGGGTTTTTCAAGACCTTCGCAGTGATGTGACATGCAATTCGAGATGATGACTTTCAGCGGTATAGCCTTCAAAGGCTATTTTTAGGGTTTGCATGCAGAGTTTTTCAATGCATGTCAGGGTATTCCTTATGGGTTTTGCGAGAGCTTCGCAGTGATGCGAATGCAAGCAGAATGAATTCTTTTTTCAAGGACTTACTATTTTTAGCCGGTGCCCGCATGCTGACCAGTTTTCTGGGTTTTTCTGGGTTTTTTGAGATCCCACGGGCAGTTTAACATGCAAACTCATCCGACATCAGATTGATCACTTTCCGGACACTTACTAAAAATAACAGTTTTGTAATGTCCCTTACCCGACTTTGCCCTAGAATTCATTTGTTGATCAGGTTTAGGGTTTCTTCTTTTTCAAATGAATGTTCTCTTTGACTAAGTAATCTTGGATTGAAGTCTGCATTTAATATTTCCACATGTACATATATCTGTTAGCATTAATATCTAGATATCCAAATATAAATATAATCACAAATCAATAATTAAGACATATGAGGAGTGGCATGGGTAGAGCCGCCCAAAGCTATCCATCTAAGCCCAAGAGCACAAGCGTCCTATCAGGACAACCCACCCCTTGGCCCCGAGCGATATGAACATCTCGGAGTGGCGTGCTTAGAGGAAACACTTGTACCTTCTTTCTCTACCTGTGCCATCACCTCAAAAGACACTCAACCTACTGGGGGAAGCCAGCGGAGTTTATAAGGGGTTTCAGGCCTACCACCCCTCCATGGCCGCAGCGGATTGTTAAGTGGGACCCCCACCCCTCCATGGCCACAGCGGATTGTTAAGTGGGGTTTTTAGGCACCACCTATCTCAGGCCCTTCCACCCTAGTAGGCTTACAAACACAGAGAAGACAATCTTTTAGCAATCAAATACATTTGCATTTATTACTAATTCTTTAAGTTAATATCAGCATCATTATCATCATGATAATACTAAAGAAAGCATTACACCAATAATCAAATTAGAAATATCTATTTCTTATATTCAAAATATGCTAAATATTATTGCTAAGTGAGTACATCACCTGAGTTGCTATATCTCTCCATGTTTCCTTACTCGCCTCCTTCAACCTTATACTAGGATGAGGACAATTCATAAATATACATAATCTACTCATGTTTATATTAAAGAGTCATCATTACTTATAAGTATCATTATTGCATAATCATGTATAGGTATTTATATATATATATATACTTTATATACATATATATAATTATTCTTTTACTTATATCCATTTGTATTCATATAATTATTCCTTCCTTATTCATATATATTCTTTATTTATTAAATATTATTCATTAGAAAATTTATCTATATCTATGCATATATACTTGTATGCCTATTAAATTATATACATATATATATATATATATATATATATGACTATATTCCAATGCATAACAATCATTGTTGCTGCTGTTCTAAATTGCAAATTGTATTTCTCAATGTTTTCCCTCCCTTCCTTATTTTCCTTCCTTCTATTTATACCATTCAAGGTAGGTGACTCATGGGGGGAATGTATTGTTTGGTGAAAGAGGTGACTTTTCATAAAATACATCCCTTTGTTAGATTTAATTGCTGCCTTTATTATCATAATAATATCTATTTTTAAAATAATATATTATTACTATAATTATGATATTTCAGATTTCTATTTATTTTATTATTTTATTTTGATGTTTTATTGAACATATTTTAACATTAAAGTATAATAATAAAACAATTTGCTAATATCTTATTATTATTTTATTCTAATGTATTACAATTTTTGATGTGTAATGATTATAATATTTATTTATTATTATTATTTTTGTTATTAAGTTATTTAATAATAGAATGTAATAACAATAATTTGCCTATATATTATTATTATATTTGTTATTTCATATTTATATATTTTTATATTGATATGATACACATTTATTTTATATTTTAATATTAATATTGCTATTTATTTTATTTATTAATTTATTTGTATTTTAACACTTGGTCTTTATAGTTCTGCTATTTCATGGACATGACAAGTTTCACTCCAACAGCTCCTCGACACTTCAGTCCGGCAAGCAGAACGACAAGAAACAGAAATCAAGTCAAACGGAAACAATTCAGGGCACATGCAAGTCAAATTAGGGTTTCCACTGTTAGGCCTAAAAATAGGGGGTGAAATACAGAGCCATCAAAAATAAGTACACCACCATGATCAGCATCTTTCAGGCTGCCTACTAGCAAAATTCGAACGAAATCTGAGCACTTACTATTTTTAGTAAGTCACTTCATGGCTATAAATAGCGTGTTTGTGCCAGAGGAAGATGCGAACAGGACACTTAAATCATTAAGATCAGGTGGAGCAAATTTCAGGTCAAATGGAGCTATGAAGATCAATCAATTTTAGGGTTTGCTAAAAAATAGCAGGAGGGCTAAAAATAGCATACCAGTGTGGACAGAGGGTATAAACAGGATGGCAAAGTCTGTAGAGGCATAGCCACGCCTGCTCCAGCTCAAAACAGATAAAAAATGCATGAGGATCCACACTTCTCCAGGTTTACTAAAAATAGGAGGGCAAGGCATGGCTAGGGTGTTGGAAATTTATGGATGAAAACTGATATGAAGACACATGAAATGCGCCCAGGGAAGGTGAAGGTATTGCTAAGAAATGCTAAGTATTGGAATTCCTCCTCATAGGGTGAAATGCGCCCTCAAGTTCAAACAATTTCCATCACCTCATGTCAAATGAGCCCAAGGTGGCTACAAGAAAAACGTGGTAAAAAGAGAAAAATGCTAAGGCACAAGGAAATTCCCTCACACTACCCCATATGCGCCCACAATTTCCTTCACCACCCCTCAAATGCGCCCTCAAGGGTTGAAAGTGGAAGTAGCCTATGCTAAATGCGCCCTCAAGCTCCTTCATGCTAGGCTAAATGCGCCCAAGAGGTAAAAGGTATGAGAGAGTCGGCAAAAGATCTAAGTGTTGGAAATTCCTTCACCACCCCTCAAATGTGCCCAAGAATGGAAGTCCACATGCTCAAATGCGCCCACAAGTGAGGAAGGCATGATAAAATGGACTAAGGCAAGGAAGTTTCCTCACCACATGTGAAATGCGCCCATGAGTTCCCTCTTCACATGCTATTTGCACCTACAAAGATTGAAAGGGAGGTGAAAAGTTACTAAGGCGTGGGAATTCCTCCCCACCCCCTCAAATGCGCCTTCAAATGGAAGCACCACATAGCAAATGCGCTCAAGGGTTAAACGAGTTCCTTCACACTAGGTGAAATGCGCCCTCATGTGGAAGTGTGCAGAGGGTGAAATGCGCTCAAAGGTTTCCTCTTCATATGCTATATGCGCCTAAGAAGACATAGGCAAGGAAGGCATGGTGTTTAAAAAAATTTCTAAGTGTGGAGGATATCCTCCACATACTCCCATATGCGCCCAAGGCAAGAGGCCTAGTGAAATGTGCTCAAGGGTGTAATGAAATTCCTTCTCCACCCCCTAAATGCGCCCTTAGGTGGAAGTTGACCCATGAATATGCGCCCTTGTTTGTGAGGGAAGTGAAAGAAGTCTAGACGTGGAAATGCTTAAAGGGATTAAAGTGAAAGCATGTAGGTGAAATGCGCCCTTCATAGGTGAATTAAAATTTGATTATTTTCTAAGGCATTTTCTAAAGTGAAAGTGAGAAATATGCCCAGGGGGAAGTAATATTAAAATTTCTAAGTGCAAGATGGACATGTGCCCGCAAGCAGGAAGGAATTTCTTCAGGGAAACAAGAAAAACGCCAAAACATGAAAAGTGAAGGCTACAGGTGTGAAGTGCGCCCAGAATTAAAACGAAATAAACCTTAGCAATTTTTATTATTTTTCAAAAATAATAAAAATTAAACTTACCCCTTCGTCTGGATACACATGAAAATGATGATTTTTGAGGGGAAATTTCTTCTGGGTATTGGAGATTTCCCACTGGGAGATGATTTTTAAATTTTCCACACCTCGCTCAAGATTTTTCGGCAGAGATTTTAGCTTGGCGCTTGTTGATGAATTTCCTAGGCGAAAATAAATTTTCTAAGGCAAATAAAAGAAATGTTTTTACAAAAAAAAATGCCTTGGCTTGTGATGTCAAAATGAGCACCTAGATTATAGTGGATGAAATTTATAAAGCAAACAAAATTGTCTAAGGAAAGGGAAATGAAAACAACAAGGGGTCAAATACACTCACAAGGAAGAGATAAAAATTTATCTAAGGCAAATGAAATGAATGTTTTCACAAAGTGTTTTAGCTTGAGAATTGAACTAAACGATTGGAATAATTTTGCCGAAGCAAGCATGAAATCAAATGACTTAGCTAGATGAAATGAAATTGTTCACGGAGGATATTTGATTTGATATTTTAAAAATGCAAATGTGATGAAGCAGGCCTGTGCAGAGATGATGAATTTTCAAAATTCTAGAAATTAAAGATTCCGATGCTTCGAGTGACAAGTGTTGGGACTGGCAGAGGAGGGAAAATGGAATTCGAAAATTTGCTAAGTTTAGCCTCTTCCAGAATTCGACCTGGCTATAAGATTTCAAGTTCTTTTCATTTTTATCACCAGTTGTTGAATGCAAAACATTCTCAAGTTGTTGAGAAATTCGAATTTGAGTTGAAAAGTTTGAAATTCCTGAAGTACGAGTTTGCAGAGAAAGAGACTTCTCAAGTTGCTGAGAAATTCGAACTTGTGAAGAAGGTTGAGTTGCTGAAAGGTACAATTTAAGAAGAAGCTTCTCAAGTTGTTGAAATACGAATTTGAGAAAGGAAAGTGAGTTGCTGAAAGTGCAAGTTTAAAGAGTGAAGTGCGAACTCGTGAGAAAGTTTCAAATTGCTGAAAGTAAGTTGTTGCAAACAAATATTTCCACGTGCTGGACATTGTGCTGCTGCAAGTAGAAATTTCGGAGTGTTGAGGCAAACAAGGGTGTTGAGGTTTGCAACTGAAAATGACAAAGTGTTGCAGCCTTTTTATTTTTTCGAAAATCTGCTGGCACCCTAGAAATGTTATTGCTTTTCTGAAACTTTTTTCTGATGACTCTCTTGTATTTTTGCAGAATGGTTGAATCAAGCAGAAGAGCTACAAGAAGAGGGAATCATGCTGAGTCCACAAGAGCAAGCACATCGAGACAGGCAGTGATAAAGAAGTTGAGAAAATCCTTCTTGCCGGAGTCAAAGTTTTCTTCAAGGTTGGGCAAACTGAGTGACACAAACATTGGCTCATTCAACTTGGAAACTTTCAGGAGGAGAATAATGGGAACTGGGGGTCATCACCCATCAGTTGCTTCGCATAATATTGTAAGGAGAGGACTTTATGCAGCTGCTAGTTTTCCTCCAGCAATCCGGTGTCCATAACTAATCATGGAATGTGCCAACTATTACAACACAGAGCAGAGGACTATTATTTCGCCAGATGGCAAGATATTGGCCAACCTTACGCCGAAGGCAATTGGGGAGGCATTTGGAATTCCAGTCCGTGAAAAGATGATTTACAAAACAAGGGAGAGGGTTGAAAGGATGTATTCATCCACATTTGACCGATGTGCTAACTTGATAAATTTCAGGTGGATGAACAAGCCCAACCCAACTCGCATGAAGTTGCCTAAGCAAATAATTTCAAAAGACTTGAGGCAGGAATTTTGTGACTTGATAATGATGCTGAGCAAAGTTGGAGGGTGCCCCCAAGTGTTCATCTTTGAACTTTGAATGTTCTATTATATCAACTTGGTGCTGGAAGGCAAGAACTACGTAGACTGGGCACTGATGATCAGTGATAATTTACATGAGCAACGTCATGGTCTAAGGAGGACAAAAACATTCTACATGAGCTCTTACATCATCTATATGCCGGCCCGAATGACAAAGTATAGAGGGATTTCGTATCAGGAACCAATTGGGTGTGGCTCCCATCAGTTTAAAATACATGAGGCTTGTCCGCAGTTACATTTGACAAGTACCTCCAACTACAAAAGGGTCAATGACGCCTTCACGATGCACATAACGAGGACCTTGCCGCAAAGGACTCATCATAGAATATTTAGAGAGGCACAGGAGCTGATTGAAAAGTTCGGATGTTGGTTTATCCAGTTTCCGAAGTTTACCTACATCAGGCTGCAAAGATTCTCCTCTTATCCATACAGATTGCCCCGGTATCCCACAAACTGGATTGTGATGCTGGAAATATCTAGGCAACTTATTGCCTATGATAAGATTCAAAAGAAGAAGAAGAAGGGTGGACTTGGATTCCCAATTACCTATGTTACCGGGTTCGGCCCTTCGGGGCCCGGGTTCGGTCCGGGTTCGAAATTCGGGTTCGGTTCGAAGTAATTCGCCCAGGGTCCGGAAAAATCACTGTGGGTTTGTTCCGGGTTCGGAACCCGGACTGTGGGTCCGGCCAGGGTTCGAATTTTTCGAACCCGGGTAGAATTTCGTGCCCAGGCGGACTTCAAAGCGCGAATTTGCATTTTTTTAATAATTTTTTAAGTCTTTGTTGACTTTTAAATACTTTTTTATTCTTTCCAACCCTAATATGTGCCTCTAAAACATGAAATAGGTAAAGTGATAGTCATTTACCAATTTGTGAATGAAAAAAAAGGATTTTTTGCCTCCATTGCTGAACTTTCTCTTTTGCTTGCACAAGCTTGAATAGACTTGAAGGTTGATTGTAGATTGTTCGAAGTTGGTTGTTGTGCTATTCCTAAGCACTTGCAAGTGCCTATTCGTTGCCAAGAAGATCATTGAGCAAGATTTCTTCAAAAGAGGTAGGTTTTTTGAAGTTTTTTGATTATTTTTTTTACATTTTTTTTAAACAAATGGACTTCAACTCTTTTGTTTTGTTTTTTAGTTTTAGTTTTGTTTTACTTTTCATTCCTCTAAATGTCTATAACACATGTTCAATTTTTTCATTTTTTGAAATTAATTAAGTCTGTTAGTTTCAAATTCAATCAATCAATACCAAAATTTCAATATGTTGTGCCTTAGGTATTCCATATTACAATGGCAACCGGTACCTCCTCAGGCTCAAGCCAATCTCGTTTCAAAACAAACCCAAACTCTCCCCTTTGGAAATATGTAGAAATGGTTCAACAACTTCCAGGTGGTGGAGGATATGTTTGGATTTGTAGTCATTGCCATGTTCAGTATTCGAGCTCATACAGTCGAGTGAAAGGGCACTTGTGTGGGATGCCTGAAACAGGCATAAAAAATTGTCCAGCTGAAAATGAGAAAGGCATTCCAGATCATATAGTGTTGAAATATATTGCTGAGCAAGAAAAGGCAGACCAAAGAGCAGCCAGTGGTAAAACAAGCCATCCTTTGAAGAAAGGATCTCGTTTCATGAAACCCCCTACACCACCTTCTTATTTTCCACCTACAGGAAGCCATCCATTTATGGACATCCCTCAAGAGCAAACCACGCCCTCTTCAAAAAAAAGATCTAAGGGACCATTGGAAGCTTCATTTCAGAATGAGGCAAGAGAGATTGCTGATCAAGACATAGCAAGATGTGTCTATGCCAATGGATTGGCATTCAATGTTGTTCGTTCACCATATTGGCAAAAAATGGTGAAATCTATTAATGAGGCTCCAAAGGGGTATAAGGGCCCAGGTTTTGAGAAGGTTCGTTGCACCTTATTGGAGAAAGAGGTGAAACATGTAGCAGACTCTTTGAAGCCCATAAGGGATTCGTGGATCGAAACAGGGGTGACCATCGTTTCTGATGGATGGAAAGATGCAAAAAATCGCCCATTGATCAATGTTATTGCTGTGTCCCCTAAAGGGGCAATGTTTTTGAGAGCAGTGGATTGTGAAGGACAGGTGAAGGATGGTCCATTTATTGCTAACATCATTTGCCAAGCTATTGAAGAAGTGGGCCATAAAAATGTTGTGCAAGTTGTAACTAATAATGCCAAAAATTGTAGGGCTGCTGGGTTATTGGTTGAGGAGAAGTATCCACACATTTTTTGGACACCTTGTGCTGTCCACTCCCTTAATCTAATGCTACAAAAAATTGGATCCAAAATTGAATGGATCAAACAGGTGTATGCTGAGGGCGAAGACATTCAAATGTTTGTCACCAACCACCATATGACACAAGGAATATTTAGACAATTCTCGAAATTGGAGTTGTTGAAGGTAAGTTAATTCTCAATATTTTTTTAATTTTTTAATTTTTTGTTAATTTTAAATTTTGATTTTGTAAATTTAAATTATATTTTAGTTTTAATTTTGATTTTCAAACAGGTTGCCGAGACTCGTTTTGCCTCCAACACAATTGTGTTGAGACGACTTATAAAGGTTCGTGAGGCACTCTCTGCAATGGTAATCAGCCCTAATTGGGCCATATGGAAGCAATCTATCAGTGAAAGGGCAAATAGGATCAAGCAAAGGATCCTAGATGATAGTTGGTGGGACCTTGTTGAGTATCTCGTCAGTTTCACTGAGCCCATATTGAGCATGATCCGTTACACTGACATGGATAGACCTTGTTTGGGTGAAGTATATGATGGTATCGACTCAATGATTGAGAAGATGAAAATCATCATCAATGCAAAAGAGGAAGATCCCGAAGAAAAGTTCTTCAAAGAGCTACAAGAAATCATTGTTGATAGATGGAACAAAATGACCACTCCGTTGCATCTTCTTGCTTTTGCATTGAGTCCCAAATATTATAGTCCAGAGATACTTTCTGCTTCAGCAAGAGTTGCTCCATATAGGGATGTTGAAGTGGGTCAAGGGTACAAGGCAGCAATTCGTAGACTCTTCACTGATCGTGACCAACGTGATCGAGTGAGGGCCGAGTTCATGGCTTTTGCATGCTCTGGTAGTGTTGATCATAATCTTGATGCTGTTCGAGACAAGGCTAGGGTGGATGCTCATAGTTGGTGGTACTTCCATGGGCAAGAATACAAGCACCTCCAACCTATTGCAATAAAAATTTTATTCCAAGTAAGTTTTATATTTTGTAATTTTAATTTTAATTTTAAATTTATATTTATATTAAATTATTAATTAATATTTTTGTTTAGTTAAATCAACTTAAATTTTGTAACTCCTAACTATTTAATTTGGTCTTAATAATAATAGGTTGCTAGTTCATCTTCTTCTGAGAGGAATTGGAGCACATACTCCTTCATCCACTCAATAAAACGCAATAGGCTACATTCGAAAAAGGCAGAGGACTTGGTGTATGTGCATTCAAACTTGCGCCTCCTTACACACAAGCAAGTTTCCTACAAAGAAGGAGACACAAGGAGGTGGGATATTGAGCCAGAGCAGCTTGACTTGGATGCTTCCACAAGTCACTTAGCTGCACTTGATATTGATGATGACTATGAGCCTGAAGCAACCGCTGAGCATGAGAGTGGTAGTGTTAGTGCTAGTGGCAGTGCTTGTGCGAGTGCAACTAATGCTATTTGTGGTTCTACACATAATGTAGCATCTAATGATGATGATGATGCTGCTTTTTTTGATGACCCATATGACTCAGATTGATCAATGATCAATAATTATTAATTATTAATGGCTGATTGTAAACACTTTACATTTTTATGTTTGAACTTTGATGATTTGAGTATAAAATGGTGGTGTGTTTTTCATTTTTGCTATGTTATTTAACTATTAATATGGTGGTGTATTCTGAACTTAATTACTGCTGCAAATCTGTATATATTTCTGATTTTTATATGTTTTTGTATTGCCGAACCCAAATCAAACCCAAATCAAAAAAAAAAACCGGCGAACCGAGTTCTCGAACCCGAACCCGAACCCAAAACCGAACCAGTAACTTAGCCAATTACCATGGGGAATTCTGACGAAATTTGTCCATCACTACAAGCAGCTAGGGAGGCAAAAAATGAACTCCAGTTCTTCCACCTTTCCTACCATACCAGCAGGCAGTACTATGATCCCCACGAGAATATCAAATGGATATTGTCCGAAGAGTTCAAGTATAAGGCTCAGATTGAAGACTTTTGGGCAAGTGCAGTGGATGAGATCGAGGTTAGGAGGAGGATGTTTTCACGGATACCGTTGGGGATGATTAGGGAATGCGAGATTGTCCCAGTGCCAAACCAAATTGAAGAAGATATAAATATTGTACAAACTGATTATGAGACAGTGAGGGATACGCCACTCCCACTTCCGGATTGGTCGGAGCCAGAGATTACCGACTTGGATACACTTTGTATCCCAGTCTTGACATTCACACGGAGTTGGGTAGAGTGGCATGTGAGCCGACTTAGGGCAGATCAATTCCCCTTACTTACAATTTGATGGGAGATCACAGATCACCGGCAGCAAGGCAGGGAAAGTAGGTTGATCAAGCTCCGGAGCCACGAGGAAAGGAACCAGTTCGACTTGAACCTCTAAGAATTGAAGAATCCACACATACACCATCACGGGCACATTCTCCGAGTATTCAGGAAGTGTCACTATTTGTTGATCAAAGAGAAAGATTGAATGCAGAACAGGCAGTGCAAGTGGCAAGTCAGCCACCTCGCAGAGAATCAGTGGGCCAAAGCATCAACATGCCTAGGGAGGAAAATCAGCAAGAGACAGATGAAGGGACAGCCACTGACACTCAATTTCAACATGAGATTGAGGCAGCCCTTGAGGATGATGCTACTTCAGATCAAGATGCCCAGAGCTCAGGAGATACTGAGCCTATAGACGATGATGAGCCTCGTCAGCACGAAGGCATGGAGGAAGTTCATGAGGTGGAGGCCGAAGTTGAGCAGCCTTTCGTTATTTCAGATCCTGTTGATAAGACTGATCCTGCAGTTGAGATGGAAGAATTGTTGAGTAGGATCAGTGCACCTCCAACAAAGAAGAAGGCCAGAAAGTTCTCTAAAATCTCAATAGATAGGGATGGCTCTCGAACATTGGATGTGGTGGTGCCTAGAGTGGAGTGTGATCGGGATGAGGCCGTTCCGGAAAATTATGTGATTACAACTATGGAACTTGGTCGCCCTACTGGAGCACAGGTGGTTGAGGAGTGCGATAATTCATATCAGGCACTCAAGGATAGATTGTTCCATATCGAGGGCAAATATAAGAGATTGAAGGTAGAGAACAAAACAATGATTGGCTATGTACAACACTTGTCACGTCCTTGTGGGCAAGAAAATCCGGCAATTGAGCTTCCGGCCGAATTTCCTAGAGAGTCAATCAGTGGCTTGGAAGATTTGAAAAGAATGGCACAGCAGGCAGACAAATGGGTTGCCAATGTTTGTGTTGAAACAAAAAAGTTTATGGAGGATCTTGCACATGCCTATCGGCAAGCCTTCGACATTATGGCAAGAATGGATGCAGTTAACCATGCTTGGGGTGAGGCTCGTATCTATCAAACGAGATTTGTTCTTCACTAAGGAGCTTTGATGCACACACCTCTACAAGTTTTGGTTAAGGGAGGTGTGATTCAGGAGGGAGATAGATATGACTTCGCCAGCCGGTACTCTTCAGTGGTCACGGGCCGAGGATTCTATGATGCATCACAAGCAGATTCGGTCAGGGTTAGAAGCAGATTCGGTCAGGGTTAGAAAGGCCATGACAAACATCTTTGATGGAGTCCTCAATACGTTGGAGGCTATCTTTGCCAAAAGGCTGACTTCTTAGGAGGTAACTACAAATGGTTTGAAGAATAGATTAACACCATTCTTTTCTAAGGTGAAGGCCTTTGTCCAAGATGATTTCGAGAACACCTCTACGTTCTCCAGCATTATTTAGAATACCCAGGATGCTCTAGTCGCCTGGAAGAAATCTTGTGCCCAACATGAGCAAACAGTTACAGTGTTTTGGATCATATCCCTCCCATTTCGGATCAGGAAGTTGAAGTTGTGTTGACCAGGTTCATCAAGTTTGCAGCCAGCGAAAAGGAGAAAGGAAATGCCCTTCTGGATGATGATCTTCTGGAAGGGGATGATGTGCATTGATTGCAGATAGTGGTTCTTGCAGAGGAGTGGAGAATCTCCAGTGCATTCATTACCCCACTCCTCTCAGTGGCGTTTTTAGGGCTAGAACCCTAATCAGGGCTTATGTGGCTCAATCTGAGCCTTCCATTGTATTTGAATCTAAGCCGTCCACTGGACTGGGCTTGATATAAAAGGGGTATCCCCTCTCATTTGTAAGAGAATTAGAAATTAGACTAAGAGTTAAGTCAAAGCTAGAGAGTAGAGAACATATAGTGAATAGTTAGAAGTTAGCTTAGTTTGAAAAGGAGAGAAAAGCTTTCCCTTTGAAAGTGTTTGTAAAAGGTTGTTGTGGAGGACTCTCATAATATAAAGAACTTCATTGATTGGTGATTCTCTCTTTCGTTGTGAGTGGTTGATAAGGCTTTTTTGGCTTTCCGATTCAAATAGATAGAGTGAGGTAGATTGAATTCCATGCAAGTAGTTGTTAATTGTGGAATGTGGCGTTTGATTTAAGCAAGTCTTCTTTCATCCATACCACTAGCGTACTCGCTCACGGTGAGCTCGCCCTGCGTGGTCAACTGGAATATTAGCACTTAACTTTGGTTGTGATTCATGTGCCCATATGCATCGTTGTGATGGTATGTACATGTATCACAATTTGAACATCTTTCTCATCCTTTGAAGATTGCACCGATTTTGTGGAAGTTGTCCGAAGGGAGGCGAAGCAAAGTCTGGTTTGAAGATTGTTGAAGTTAATCCTTGCATTCCACCCTTTAGAAATAGATTGTAGAATCCCTACCCCTATTCCTTTTAAATTCAGCATTTTCCCAGTTAACTTAGGAATCAAAGCATCATTGTCAAATCATTCGTGTCTTAATTGCTTCACAAAGTTGAACAAATTGTGAAAGACCCCTTAGAATACCCAGCATATTCACATCAAACCAACTGAGCCTATTTGCGACATAAGGAACCTTGGAGTTGAACGCATGGTCTTTCACGCAATCTTAGCATGCGGAATACTTTGATCAAGAGACAATAGGGTGACCGTTGGACATTTTATTCTGTGTTGGTGTGGTCATAGAACACCCGTCAACAAGTCCTAGCTGATTTTTTTGCCGAGTCTGTGCTCAAGTCCCGAATCCGAGTCCTATTTTGGGTTGCCGAGTCCACGCCAAGTCTGATTTTCCCAACTTTTTCCTACTCTATTTCCTTCATATGGTTGTATACAAGTACAAGAATCAGAGTCTCTTCATGCATATGACTCTTGTGTAGAGTGTGCAACTTCCTTGCCTTAGGAATTTCTGATGGAGGCACTTACCCATGTGTGGCATACACTTTGAGGAATGAGGATACAAAGCTGTGATCTCAATGAGCATGATGGCATTGTTATTCCAGCCTATAGTGATGGAGTTATGCTCCATATTTTGATAGGAGATGGCTGTCCTACTTCATGGGACAAGGGATTCTTTCATAATTTTTGGAGGACAGCAGTTGTACATGAGTTTGGAGGAGAGTTGCAGCATCTCCTCATCATTGGAGAGCGGAATAGGGTTGATACCTTGTCACCCTATGACCCTGGAGTTATTATGTGCATCCCCATTGGTTGGATTCTCAATCTTGAGGCTGCTGATCTATTCCATATCAGCAACCTGAGAGGAGCTGATGTACATTGTCTAGCACCTATGATGGGGATTTGTCACATCCATGAGAGACCTATAGAAGTTGGAGAATAAATCTGCAATGCTGGCACCTTGAGATACCCCCACTTCTCATGTTTGACGGATGTGAGGTTGTGGTGTGTTGGGATCTAGGTGGTGACATGCTTGGCATGTCAGTTCGATTGGATCCAGATGAATTGCTTCACCACTCGCAATGTGGTGATGATTATATCAGAGTGGCACAATGGAAGTTAGTGGGTGTTGAGTATGGCGGACTTCCACTTTGGATGAGGGATCCAGGGATTTCTATGCTTGGCATGTTGCTTCATATTTGGAGTGACTATCAAAGCTATCAAGTATAGCTTTATCATTATCCAGTTGATGCGGAGGGATTTTGATTGAGCATTCTACAGGTTTATCTAGGATCTCGATGTTCAGGTGACAGGCCAGGGTGTTCAAGTGTGGATTGCTTGGGGACAAGCAATCTTGGGGAGGGTGGACTGTAATGTCCCCATTTTCGGATTCCCTAGTACTGCACTTGGCATTGACCTTGTGGATGTGAGTCAACATGATCAAAGGAGTTATTTGATGATACCAATGAGCTTAGGAAGTTTGGAGGACTCATATGCCATTTTTGAGGTGATTTTCGGCTTCTAGTGTGCTCTCCAAGATTCTTGGAGAGGCTTTCTATTTATAGTAACTCACCCAATTGGCTTCAATCATCATTATTCTTCATCTAGATCACTCTAGTGCAATTAGTTTCTAATTCTGATGCACTCCGACAATTTTCGTAAAATGTGTGCATTAATGGCTTTATTTCAATTATTTTACTAAGGTCACTAAATATTATTTTAAATATTTTAAAAGCACCTTAGTGTTATAGCTTATCGGAACTTGGATGAAATGTTTTAAATCATGGATCCATAAAACAAAGGCCTTGCATGTCAAATAATGATTATTTTAATTAAAAGGTCCTTTTCGGAGCTAAAATGGAGTTTTAATTAAAAGTGGCTTTATACTTGAGGGGTTATAAGGAGGTTTTAAATGATATTTTTATAATATTATATCATAAAGTTAGTCGCCCAACTTATGGGAGATATAAGGGATTAAAAAGTAAATTAAATAATATTAAATAAAGAGACCAATTTGGGGCGTGGAAATTGAGGAATATATAGAGCTTATTGGATCTCATTTATTCAATCATCTTGGAAAAGAAATTTGATAAGGGTTTTGGAGGTAGACTGGGGAGTTTGAAAATCTCAGCTTCATTGAGGACAAAAACCCTCATGAGGAGCAACACGCTATAGGAGTTAAAGACCTCCCAAGGCTGCTAGCTGACAACTTCGTACAAGGGTTGTGCATTGTTCTTCAAAGATTGTGCAAAGGCTTCATCAAGAAACTTGCAGGCAAATATATTGTTCATAATTTCAGTGTAAGAATCTGTAGAGATTTGAGGGTATTACTCAGAAGATATTGACCATCCTATTCAGGAGGTTATAAGCTGGTTGTGGTATTCCATTTCTCTGTCCAACGCTTGCATTTCTAAAGGCTTAAGACTTACTAAGATTGGATTAAACAGTTGTTGCAATAAAATTAATCTATTCTTTCACAGATTTTATGCCATTTGAAATATGAAGCATGAATAATGTAATGTCCCTGGCTGCGTGATTAACTCAAATCCAACAATTTTTTACAATCAACTCAAATGATGTCAAGCTACAAGAATACAGTTGATGTGCCAACATAAGTTGATTAGGTACCAAGATATAGAATCTCCCTTTGGATTGAGGGGCAGTTAGGTTATTGATCCAAAAGTTTGGTTAGATGATGTCAGCAATAATGTTACTCATAAAAGTTAGTGATAATTAGTAATTATAGAGTATGCTTCTCTATGAGAGATCCTGGTAATATCATACTAGTTGGGTGGTTAGGTAATAGGTGACCTTTAATGGAAAAGATAGTTTGTGATTTCTGGCCCCTCCTACCTTCTTTATATATCATTTCTCATAATAAATCTCTAGTTTTGTTTATTTTCTTGGCCAACTTTTCTACCTGAAGTTTCTCTGAAATTCTGCACACACTGCAGCCCACTCAGTGTTGCTAAAAAGAACTCAAAAGGGTATTCTAGGGTGAAAGCAGCTAATAATCATCTCCAACATCGATGGAAAGTTTTATCAATCCTTAAGGACTATGTGGCCATGGCTCAGAACAAGATGATGTAAAGGGTGGATTGTCATGACAGTGAGTGAATTTAAAGGAGATTAGGTTTTTTTTCAAACTTCAGCCTTCTCATGTTTGGGCTCTATTACTAGAGCCTGTAGGCTATGATCTAAGATGAAGAAGAAGAAAGAATGAGAGGATTTAATCCCAGATATTGATGTATTTAGGAGCATCTACAGTAGTAAATTTTATTGTATATTTCATTAGTTTCTTATTTTGCTTCAATATAAAAGAACATTTACCTTCCCGTGGCCCTTGGCTTGCTTGTGTAGGATATTGACTTAGTTGTTTCACTATTTTACTTTTAAATAGTGTCTTCTTTATTATGGGAAAAGGGAACCCTTCTATAGTACTAAGTATATCTTATTATGTATACTTTTTTAACTTCATTTGGGGCATCTAGCACAACTAGATGTTAGTTTTACTAACCTGTGCAAGATTCAATTCTCCATCTTATGAGGCCCTATCAAGTGGGCTTTCAAACACTTACCTGATAACCCCAAGTACCATGTTTGTCACAGAATTTTGTATTAAAGATCTTTACTTAATATTTGAAGTTATCCCCATCTTGATCAACAGTTAGTTGATTTTGGTAAACTGACATCCTAGAAACTCAACAAGTAAAACTGTACGGTTGAAATATGGTATTCTAGAGTGCACTCTACATCATTTTATTCATTAGTGTCAGAAGAAAAAATAAACTGAACGTGAAACACAGCATATGTTTGAACCAAACCAGCTAAAGGAGAACAATAGCTACACAAAGTCCTCCCATTTTCTTAAAGATAACATACCGGATAACGTGCATGCAAAGGCAGGTCAACTTTCAGTTCAAATTCAAAATCGCTTCCAAACAAAGTAGCAGAATCAATGTTTATGGCTGCATGAACTTCCACAATTGACTGATGTGAATGTCGAGCTGGCAATTCCAGGTTTACATCTCCATATACAAAAGCTGCATTAAGTACTGCCACATAAATACATGTTAATTAAACTAGAATATTCAAAGAGTGCTTTACCATATACATTTACAATATTCTCGCATATATAGACTATGCTTTAAAATATTCAAAATATATGTACTAAAGCAAATAGACCACCAACATATCAATTATTAAAAAAACTGTCTTGGAATTTGTCCTCAAACAAATGTAGAAAGTTTCACCAGTTGTAATTCTTAGTATACAAACATTTATTTTCACCAGTTTGTTATAGTTGGATGCTTCGCTTTGTAATAGGATAGTTTACATTTCTATTTCCATTTATAAACATTGTATGTAGGATAATCACAACAATTTTCAAAACTATTGATTCATCCTAATGTACTATGTGAGAAATTAATCTAGTATACTTTCCATAGGTTACATTTTTCATATAATACACTGTGCCACTTCAAAATCCAATGTTCTTACTTTTCTTTGTTGATATTGATTGCTTATAGAAGCATAAATCTGATTTAATTAAGTTGTCTAGAGATAAATATTTCTCTTGGACAGCATGAGTTGATGTTAGCAGCATCGGGCTTCTACTTCCAGCCACGATTTATCAAGTATAAATTAAATATAGCCTTATCGGCTATTTAATTTATTAGAGATGTCATTTGGTGAAGAGGCACTTCACTTGGGACAAGAAATAATATTTAATAATTATTAATTATATGAGGCCGACTTCCTTGAATCGCCACCTCTTGTATAAGTCACGATTTTTCATGTATGGCCGACCTTGCATCATGAAGGGGTGCGTCCTCTCCATTGAATTGTATATAAGAGAGATCATTTCCATTCATTTGATCATCAAGTTCATTCAAGATAATTCGCATTCCTAGAAGAAGTTCACACCTGAGCAGCAGATCATCATCTTGTAACAGCAGATCGATTTCAAGGAGAAAACATATTTGTTTGTATCTTTGCATCTAGGAGAGGTACTATTATTCATTGTATAAATTTGGCATTGTGTTGGGCCTGAGTTGTAAACAGATTTCTGCTCTTATTCCTTCAATATATAAGAGATATATTTGCTGGGTTTTTCTCCCTCGAGTAGGAGGGTTTTCCCAGGGTATCTTGTTGTGTTCATTGTCTTATGTGTTCTATTTCTGCTTATTGAATTTCTGATCATAAAACTAACATGGTGTTGTACCCAAACCAAATTTTTTGCTTCATTAAGGCATTTTGCTTAAAGAGTCTAAACTTTGTTAAAATTATGTCAAAATACAAGTTTTTAGGCGCGTCAAGTATGGACTAAGGTCAGTGTCATGTCAGTCGTCAACGACAATTGGTGAGTACCTAGAGGTTAGAACCTGAACCTAGGATCCAAAACAAAGCATGAATGATGGAGGAGCATCTCATAACAAGGTTATACTTCTACAAGGTCAATTCAGTGGCTGGAGAAGGTGTTTTTCAAGGCAAAGACAGATGAATTTTCAAACAAAAAACAGATTTACGCTCTTGTAGCCCAGGGGCGCCCTTCTTTTTGAGGGCTCAAATCTTGTTGCATGTGTTTGTTAATAGATTCAATCTCTTCGGGATTATCCCAGCTTTCCAACGAGCTATCAAGCGAAGATGTACGTAGTGCAGAACTCCAGTTATCGAGGTCAGAAGCTAAAGGTACAAGGAAAGTACATGTCACAGAGACTGTCAAGTTGATGGTTTCTACGCCCTTGTAGCTCAGGGGCGCCCTTAAATTTGGCTTCTCAGATGTATGAATTTGCAGATAAGGTCTTCCTGATATCTTCTCAAATCTAGTTTGGCTTCGCAATGCATCAGTTCGCAAGGTGATCCAACATTCCAAGTTTCCGTGACAAAGATTCTACTGAGCATGTAAATCAAAGGATGGAGAAACGTAGTTATACACAGCTGCATATTTGTAGGCTAGGGGTGCCCAGCCTTTAGGCCTGCCAGATGAGGTTATTTGCATTCGCAATCTTCACGAAACTTGTGCGCAATTACTCCAGCTATCCAACGAATCTAGTCGTCAGCCTCAAAGATTTGGCAAACGCTCGTACGTTCAAGGTCAGTGTGACAATGTTGAAAAGTGAAAGCAGCCAGAAAATGGCTAAGTATGGGAAGTACACATCTCCTTGAAAAAGGTGCCCTTCTCTTTGAGGTCTTCGAAGCAGTTTTCTTGCTTCGTCACCTCCAGAGACATCTCTTGCAAGATGATCCAGGTACGCAGAGAGACAGACGGTGCACAAATCGAAGCACTCCAACTCTCAGTGTCAGGGGTCAAAGTATGGTTTTTAAATGAAAGTCACATTTTTGTCAAAAGGGTATTTGCACCTTCACAAGCCAGGGGCGCCCATCTTTTTGGAGTTCTTGATATAGCTTTCAGGTACCTTACATACAGTCATTGGATGCAGAGTGCTTTCAGTCACGTAATGAACCTATCATCCAGTCAGTAGGACTCATCGTTCACCGGCAGCGGCAGATTGAAGCGTCAGATGGCAAATCAAGAAAATGGCTAAGTATGGAATTTCTTACGAAATTACATATCTCCTTGGAAAAGGCGCCCTTCTGTTTGAGGCACCAGATTCAATTTTCTGAGGTCACAGCTTCTAGCAGGCATTTCATCAGTTTTGATCTAGCTACGTGATGAATCATTCAGCTCAGTTTCAGCATCACCCGAGCACCAAGAAATCAGTGTTCAACAAAGGCTTCTGTGACGTTTTCAATGAGCTACAAAGTAGGAAGTTAGCAAAAAATCTCAACTTTTGCAAATGGACACCTAGAAAGTCAAACTTTGACTTTTTGGAATCAGGAAAATATTCTAAGGCAACCCAGAAAGAGAGACTTCGATTAACCCTTTAAAATAATATTAAAATTTAGTTTTTGCATGTCAGCTGCGCAAAGGGCGAATTTCTTCAATATTTTTACTATTGGCGACTATTTTGAGACTCATTGCAATTCGCATGTTGAGTGGAATTGAATATTTTAATATCTTTGAGACGTCAACTTAGTTTTTGTTGCACGAGGTGGGGTCCAATCAAATGACTTCTTTTGAAATCAAGGTTTCTACTTGCAGTTGGCGCCATAAACCTTAAATTCTTTGTTACTTGCATTTAGGCGTTCATTTCTCTCACAACAGGTTGAGTGCAAATGAGTTTTCTCTTGTGCGAGCATCATTTGAAGGCGCCGCGAGAATTATTTTTCAGAATTCCTTGCAGATATCGCTCCAAAATAATCAGCAACCTTCAGACAAACATATGCGAATTTCTACAGAAGCAGAGAAAACAAACAAACAAAATCTTCTATCTTTTGTCCTAAATTCTTCTATTCTCGTCTTAGGTATTCTTCGCATGTCCAAGAATTCAGCGACTTTTGACAATTTTAATCATCTGGGTTGGTTGTGCACGGCTTTCTCTACAAAACCCATGTGTTAGAATTTTTCAGGGAAAGTTTCCTCGAAGCTTCAATTCTTGAAGTTTTGCTTTTCTCAACTGAAATTCCTTTGCATGGTGGAGTAAAAGTCAATAATTGTCAGAGACAGAGCATTTGGGTTCGTGTATTTCAGCATCAACAACAATACCCATGTCTTAGATTGTTTCGTGAAAATTGCCCTGTTGCTTGTATTCTAGAGCATTGTGCTATTTTCCGGAATTATCTTTGCATGCAGGCCTAAAACACATTTTTTCCAAAATCTATCGATCTGGGTTGTCGTAGAATTCAATTCTGCACAAAACCCATGTTCCAGATTTTCTCCGAAAAAATTGCTCTCACAACCCCTCAAATCTCGACTGTAAACCTT
The DNA here is from genome assembly GCA_007115665.2 of Sequoiadendron giganteum. Lineage (NCBI taxonomy): Eukaryota > Viridiplantae > Streptophyta > Pinopsida > Cupressales > Cupressaceae > Sequoiadendron > Sequoiadendron giganteum. The sequence continues at coordinate 37,775,823 of CM021108.1, forward strand.
TTGCATGCGGGCCTAAATCTCACTTTTTCACAATTTTGTCGATCTAGGTAATCTTAGAATTCGATTCTACACACAACCCATGTCTCAGATTTTTTGTGAAAATTTGCTCTCCGACGGGGTATTTTTAGCCTCATCTAGAGTGATTTTTGGCTTTTCGGAGAAGTTGTCAGAATATAGCCATGTTCACAGTCAACAGGCGAGTTTTTCAAAATGCAATTCACGCAGACTGAATTCAAGACCAAGTCAGTCTTAACTCATGATTTCATCAGAAAAGCTGACACCGATTTGTATCAAGCGCATCTAGAGGGTTGACAGGCATAGTCACTCAAGCCCACATGGTTTCATGCCTCGTATAGTTGATTGTCTTCCAGGGCCAGTTTAGAGGGTTGATACCGTTGGAAGTTTGCATGTGCAACAAGTTCACACGCATTTCTCACAACCAGAGGGGTCACAGTTAGACTTCGCGGTTTCATCATGCAACACTCTTCCATAGAGAAAAGCTTAAAAGACGTGAGAAGCGTCAAGCTGCAAAAGAAACAGTGGCCATCACTTCAGTTACAGAGCCGCATCGAAGTGTGCAGAGATTTCCAAGATTGCTTGAGTTGTTGACAAGTAGTGAATTGACAGTTGAGACATGTGACGACCGTTAGATAGTGATGCAGTCAACAACCTCGTGGAGGGGTTAATTGCCCAAGATCAAGGCCAGTGAACTTCAGTTCAAGACGTCCCACCTTTTCCAAGATAGACATTAGACACGGGAGTTAAACTCGATGCTTCTTTCCGAGTTAACTCGTTGTTCCACATTGCATGCTATGTCTTTCTTGGAAACATCTTTGTATAATTGGAGTTATTAGTTAGTTTTCATTTCAATAAGGACGTGCATGCTTGCACATTGTCCATTTAGATTAGATGTACCGGTTAACTAATGGTAGCTTTCCAATTAACTATATAGTTTCCTTTATTAGGGTTTAGCAATAAAATCTTGCATTCATTGCAAGACTGTAGTTGACTCAAGGTGATTTTAGGGTTGCCTACACCTTTGATGTCTATAAATAAGAGTTTTTTACTCATTAGTAATTAACTTTTGCTTGTGATAGAGAATTGTTGTGCTGTTGACAACATGCCTATTCTCAAGATCAGTTCACCCTTGTAAATAGAACTTTTGCACGAGAGAGCAATATATGTTGTGCCTACCTTGCCTGTAATATTGCTTATTTTGTATCTGTTCACGAGTATTGTTATGATGATGAATTGTTATGCCACTTGGATTTCATGCAGTTATTATGATGAATGCTCATCTTAGTTAAATGGGGTTGCTGGTTTGATCGTCGTTGTATGCGTGTCTCGCCTATGCAATACACTGTCCCAGTTGCTTACCTTGTGTTTTGTGTTTAATAAGCCTATTCAAATTGAGAAAATCATTGTGCCACCTTGCCTTCAAGTTTAGAATCTATACCTAAAGCTTATCATGTGATGTGTGTGTCAATAAACTTATTCAGCCAAGCAAATAGTTGTGCCACCTTGCCTTCACGTTGTGAATCTGTGCTTAGTTTATCGTATATTTGTTTGTTCTAATAAACTTCTTCCCAGCCAAAGAAATAGTTGTGCCGCCTTGCCTTCACGTTGTGAATCTTACCTGAAGTTTATCGTGTAATCACATCCTCGCTCCATTTCCTCATGCTCTGTTTACTTGAGGAAACTGGATAGATTTAAAGTAGTTAGTTTAGTTGTAGTTAATGATCTGCAAAACCAAAAAATCCTTAGCTACAACGTTCTAGGTTTTCTTAACCTTGTGCCTCTTCCAGTTGAGATAAAAAAGATAGGATTTAGAATACTTTACTTTTTCACGCATATCAGCAAAAGAGGGAGCTTCCCCTCCTAATTTGAAGAGCACTCATTACGCAGTGTGCATAGCTGTCCGTTTTAACTTACACACCAGAGGTGTTAGTTATTACACCAGCACATGGTATCAGAGAGGGTCTAAGAAAAGATCGTGATCAAACTTATATAAGCAGCATTATCCTTCTCCATTATTCTCATTTGTGTGTGTCTATCTTAAGTTCTTAACTACGAAAAATGGTGAACGATCTCAAGGTTGAAGATAGACTCGAAGGTGCCTCTAACTTCACCTCTTGGAAGTTTAGAGTTTTGATCGCATTGGAAGAAAATGAGATTCTGGAGTTCGTAGAAAGCGAAGTACCCGAGCCTTCCGATGAGAATGAGAAGTCACAATGGAGGAAGAATAGCACAAAGGCCAAGAAGATATTGATTGCTTATGTGAAGGATCACCTTGTGCCTATTATCTCCAAGTTGCAAACAGCGAGAGAGATGTTCAAAACCTTGGAGGGATTGTATGAGATTAATAATACCAGCTGAGCTCTTGCATTGAGGCAACAACTACATCACATCAAGATGGCGAAAGGAGATTCAATCATCTCCTTCTTCATGAAGATCACTGAGTTGAGAGATCAGCTTTGTGCCATTGGTAATATGGTTGATGATAAAGATTTAGTCATGTTGGCTCTTAACGGTCTTCCTCAATCTTGGGAGCCATTTATCCAAAGCATTAGTGGAAGATCAAAGCTACCACAGTTTGATCGTCTTAGGGCAGATTGTATTCAAGAGGAATCAAGATTGGCAGCAAGAGGTAATGGACGGAGTTCTAATAATGAAGACAACCATGTTCTTGCTGCTCAAACATCAAAGAGGAAAGGAAGAGAAGGAAGGAAAGGCAATTTCAAGAGGAGCAGAGATAGAAGATCAGATGGTGCTCCTGAATCTAAGAAGAAGAAGGATCTCTCCCATATACAGTGCTTTAGATGTGACAAGTTTGGTCATTATGCAAGAGATTGTGCAACAAGACCAAAACAGCATGCTACTATCGTGGTTGTGGATGAGGTCTCTCCTCAGAAGGATTCAAGAGACAATTCAAGTGGATTTCTATTTATCTCTGCCCTATCAAGCAATGTTCCAACCGATAGCAGCACATGGTTGATTGATAGTGGCGCCTCTCGACACATCACTGGATTTAGAGAACATCTTTCAGATTTGGTAGAGAGAGATATCAACATTCAAGTCATTATTGGAGATGGTGCATGTTATTCAGTGAAAGGTGTTGGAGCCTCCTCTCTTCACCTAGATTCCAGCATCTCTCTTCATTTGAGTGTTGTGTTGTTTGTTCCAGGTATCAAGAGGAACCTTGTATCAATGTCAGACTTGGAGGACAAAGGATATCAAGTTGCATTTTCTGAAGGAAAAGTTCTTGCTTGGGCAAAAAACTCTAGCATCAAGACAGCTCGGGTGATTGGTGTTCGGCATGAGAGTCTTTATAGACTTTCCATTCATCCAATGCAAACATTGTTGCACGATTCCACCAGCGCTAGTGAGCTTTGGCATAGAAGACTTGCTCACCTCCATTTCAGAGCTCTTCTATCCATGCAGAAGATGGTCACTGGTCTTCCAAAACTCAATAAAGTGCATGAAAGTACTTGTCGAGGATGCGCATTGGGTAAGAATACTAAAGGTCCTTTTCCTAGTAGTGAAAGTAGATCTAAATGCATTCTAGATTTTATTCATTTTGATTTGTGTAATCCAATGTCTGTTGCATCCTTGAGTGGTTTTTGGTATTATGTACTTTTCATTGGTGACTACTCTAGAAAGACTTGGATTTATTTTTTGAAGTCTAAGGAATCTGATGAAGTACTTGAGAAATTCAAAGAGTTTAAGGCTCAAGTAGAGAATCTATCTGGGAAAAGGATCAAAGTTTTGAGATCTGACAACGGAGGAGAATACACTTCTGGAGTCTTCCGTAATTTTTGCATCGAGGCAAGGATTAAGAGGGAGTTTTGTGTCCCCTACAATCCTCAACAAAACGGTGTTGCAAAAAGGAAGAATAGATCCATTGTTGAAGCAGCCAAAGCCATGATCCATGATCCATGATCAAGACTTGCAAACCTTCCTTTGGGCATGTTGATGCGTGTTTTGTGACACACACGAACACAGTAGAATAAAGTCTCCGGAGATGCTCTATCCTCTCTTGATAAAAATCACCTTTCGTGCTAAGATTGCTAGATAGATCACAAGGTAATTCCAATGTTCCTAAGTTGGGGTGCGGATAGGCTCTGTGGTAGTATGAGGTTTGCTGGTAACCCAAGGGGGCATAGTATTGTAGTAATTTACTTTGAAAGCAAGAGTTTGAATGCAGTGTTGTATCTTTTGGATTTTCTGATTTTGGATAAAATAAAATAAAAAGAAAAAGGAAAGGGGTGAGAAATCTTATACTAATCCTAAGGAACTAGGAGACGGTAACGATCAAATGCAACTTAAAGGAAACCATGCTTTGCTTCGTCTCGAAAAACGACAACTACACGAAAGCAGGTGCAATCTTCTGGGATTTATGCTTGAGATTTTTCACTATAAATAACACCATCAATTCGAACAATATTATTCAAGTAAACGTTTTAAAAGCATTTATATCAAGAGCTCAGTCTAACTTTGCACATCAAATGAAAAGCATCCATTTGAAAAAAGTATGAGCTAAGTTACTTTCAATCCTCACCATCAATCTCTCGCTCCACTAACAAATAAATTTTAATCTATAACAATCCTACGAGAAAGAGCAAATATGCAACCATGCACCCATTTGACAATAAAGGTTTCAAAGCAACTCATGCAATTATGAATTTTATTATCTCAATGGTTTTCACAACAATTTCATACAACTCTTCTCTTACTTCTAAAAGAAACTAATTCTAACTCAAAATCTAATCTCTAATCCTCTGATAACAGTTTTTTTTTATTTCTTTCCATCGTTTGAAATGAAAAAGAAAGGGTACTTATAGAATTCCCCGATACAATGAATGGCCGAGATTGAAACAAAATCAAGGGCCCAGATTTAAGCACGAAAACCCTAATTAGGGTTGCCCAAAACATCGATCAGTTAACTGACAGATGAGTCACCCACTGGCGGTTGTATCCTTATCCACTCATGCAATGCCTCGTTCGACGAACCTAGACACAATGGCGCCAATCTCCTCGATGGTAATGTCTGGCAAGGTGCTGACATTGTATTCCAGCAGGTCCAAACTATCTGCACAATCAGCAAAGACAACTGCCCATTCTGATTCATGCTGCAAGAAAGTACTACGGATATTCAGCAGGTCAAATGCTTTAGTCAGATTTTCGCCCAAAATTGGCATGATGGAGAAAATCTTTTGCACTTCCCTTTGCATATTATCCAGCCACAAGTCATTTTCTCGAACAATGTCTTTGTTCAATATATCTGCAGCCATATGAAAGATGCCATTTTGGATGCTCCTTATTTGCTCATCGACCTTGATACTCTCTGCCTTAACCTTTTCAAGCATTTCCCTACGGGAGACCAATGCGCAATACCAGTTGCTGAAGTCGTAAGCCGCCCCAGCTGCAATAATCTTCTCGTCAATCAGCCTTTGCTTAGGAATTTTCCTTATATCACGGAGGCAAGGAATGATTCTGTCTTGCAAGTCTTGCAATCCGTCCCATGCCTCAGTCAAATTTGCAATCCTTGTGAGCAGGGAAGAAGTTTGCCCATGAGCGTGTACTAACTTCTCCACAAATGCCATTACCTCTCCCTCTTTTCTTGCCATCCATTCTTGTGTTTCCCTAGCAGTAGTTAGTTCTTTCTCAAGACTTTCTACCGGCTCTTGTGATGCATTTGAGAGCAGAGGGTTTGATTGGTTGCCTTGGTTGAGTGGCCTTGTCAAATGCCGGATATACTCCTTCAGGCGCTCAACCTCCATCTTATATTCCCTTTTTTTCTGAGTCTCCTTTTCTAATCTGGACTTAATGGTGGAAACGGAATTGTCCAGATCTTCTACTTCTTGCCCCTTGGTAGATGGACCAATATCAATCACAGTAATGGCATAATCCGCAGGAGTAATTTCATCCTGCAGTTTCTCAACTGTCGGGACTGCAATTTGCACTGTGCGGTTACCAGTCTCATCTCTTTGAATAGTAGAGAATTTCTTGGCCGGTTTTTTCGTATTTACTTGCTCTAACCTTGCCAAGAAATCGTCAATATCATCTGTTTCTGGTGCTGCAACTGGTACCTTAACCTTAATTCTTTCCTTAAGCCAGTTTGGTATTGTAGGCTGCTCGACTCCATTGTCTTCGCAGTCCGGAATATCCTGAATCTCTTGGATTTCTTGTGCCGGCGGGTCTTCATGAATCCCCCTTAGGGCTGAAATCATCCCTTCTTGGAAGTCGCCTTCCCTGTCATTCAGGTCCTCATCTGATTCACAAATCTCTGTGCCGGTTGGAGAATGGTGAAAGTCCTGCTCAATCTGCATAGGCTCCGTGTTTCCTTCAAGCACTGGTGAAGGAATTCTTATATTTCCCCATGATTCTTCTTCCATAATCAGTAGCTGCTTGATATTCCCAGATGCGGCTGAGTGAAGGGCCTTAGTCTTCTTCAGGATCGGCTTCTCGCTTGTTGCCACCTCTTTGCCTTTCCTCTTCTTCGGGTTGATAGGCTCGATCCGTTCATTTTCTTGAGAAGCGCCAATATTTGAAGAACACGATTCAGCTTCGCCCATTAAATCATAGGTGAATGGCACACCTCGTTGCTTCAATGTTTGTACCCGCTGATCTACCCACCATTGTGAGTATTTGACCACTGGTCTCATAAGAGTAGTTAAATCACTTAACTCAGGCTCTGACCATTTGACAGAAGGGAGCGGCAATCCTTCATCATATCCTGGCTGTATGTACACTTCATCGTCATCTAGCTGGTCAGGTACACGGAAAAGTTCGGTTGTCCTGATCATGCTCAAGGATAATCTTGACCAAAGTCTTCTCCTTACTTCATACTCGTCGGCAGCATTTGCCCAAAAATCTTCAAGGTCAACTCTGTGCCTGTATTTCCTTCCGTTTACCATTCCCATGTGATTGAGTGGATCAAAATCCCCTCTGGACTTGTATGAGGTGAACGGATATAACTGTATTTCTATCCTGGCATTGTCTGCTGCCTGCGATGACGGACAGGATTCTACCATGTCTCCTATGAACAAGGGAAACGTGACAGCTGCTTTCTGCTTCGGTCTCTGGATATTCTGGAATGTTTCCAGCTGCCTGATTACTTCTAGTAAAATCATCTTGTCAGTAGGATAAATTGGCAACCTGTAAGGAGATTCCGTGAATCCCTGTATTCGGATGTACATAAATCTTGGAAACTGGATGAACCAGGATCCGTATTTACTGATTAAACTTTTTGCTTCGGGTGTAAGTCTTTGATGCGTTCCTCGGATGTAAGTCTTTGATGCGTTCCTCCCTGCAGCACCAGAGTGATGTACATGAGGAAAGCGTTATGTGCCCTGCGCCAATGTGACTTCTCACTCAACTGCAATTGGGGATAGCAATTATAAACTTTGAGCTCTCCTTCGTTGTTGCCGACTACACCTTTGCATATCAGACCGGTATATCGGTATGTGCAAGCGAGTGAATACACAATATAAGAACCCATATGAAAGGATTCAGTTTTCTCCAGGTTAACCAATTGTTCATGAATACTATCACTGATCATCCTTGACCAGTTGATCATTTTTGTCCCAGCAGATACTTCATCAATGAAGTAATACATCCAACTTTCAAAAGGCGCTCCTTGAGGACTGCCTACTAGTCTGTTCAGCAACAAGACTATGTCTCCGTATTCTTCCTTAAAAAATGGCCTGAGTAATTTCTTGGGCAATCTCTTGGATGAGCATCTAGGTTTTTCGAGCCAGTTCTTGTTCATGTTGGCCATGCAAAGAGTCTGTTTATCCTCGTACAATTTCTGCGCATCCTCCTTCGACCGGTAGTACGTTCGGTGGTAAGCCGGAATGCCAAATGTTTCTTGTATAGCCAACTCGCCTAAGTATGCCAATACTCTGCCATCAGGCGCCTCAATTTGTCTTTCTTCAGCGTTATAGTGCAAGGCGCATTCTACCATCAACTCCGGACACTCGACTGCTGGCGGAAATCCTGCAGCTTGAACTATACCATTTCGCATCATCCTTTGCGCAATTGGAGTCGGCATGCGTGTGTCACTTCCGTACATTCTTTTTCGAAATTCCTCCAAGTCGACATGGCCGAGATCAGTTTCCGCAACATTCTTCCATTTGGAGATAATTTTAGACTCCAACGGCGCACCTTTGCTTGCAAACTTCATTTTCTTCTTCGATGATTCTCCGGCGTTCAGCATAAATCTGCAAAAGAAAAATTTAATAATCAGAAATTATTTACGCATAAATAAATTCCAGCAACTTGATGAGTTAATTCGTGAAAACAATCGTTGCTAGAAATGAAAGAATTAAATCGCTTGCAAAGAGAAAACTTCGTCAAAAATAGAGGAAGTAAAATCTGCCTATCAATGAAAACTGTGTTGCTGCTGAAGTAAATTCGCACTTTCAGCCTTTTACTTCGCAAAAAATAATATAAAACTTCACAAACTTCTCTGCCTTAACAAATTTTCTCAACTTCGCTTTCGAAAGAATGAATGAAAATGAAATGTAAAGCCAATTTAAGGCTGAGAAAATCGACCTAATTAATTGTTTCCAATTAATTCAGTTTGAACTCGGCTGGCACTTGTCTTTCGAATGGCAATTTCCGTCTCCAGCATAAGTCATTAAAGAAATTTTCTATTTTTGCCGCCAGTCGAGTGAAGTTGATTTTTCTTCTTTCTTTTCTCAGCAATTTGCCTAGAGAAATTCGAATTTTCTCATTAAATGGGTTTTGGAAAATAAAATATTAAAATAATATTTTATGTGTTGTTTCCAACCCGTTCGTTAAAATAATTAAATAATAATATTTAATTATTTTTTTATCCAAGGGCAATTTCTAATTTTTTTTTAAATCTCTCTGTGCCTCTGCGAATTTTAATCTTGCCAAGATTTTTACTTAGGCGAATTTCAATTTTGCCAGACATATCATTTGATTTTTCAATTAAATTTCCAATCGTCTGGACTTAGGCAAATTTTCAAATCCTTTGATTTTCTAGGCAAATAATTACATCTTTGTTCATCCAAGTGATTTTCAATGCGATACACGACTCCAACGTATTTGCCTTGTGCAATTTTCACTTTATCCATGCTTTGGGCGAATTTTTACTTAGTAATTGTCATTTAATTTCATAATATGGCGAATTTTCCTTGTATTTTCACCATCTCCAATCATCTTGGAGCGCACCCCTTAGCATTTTACCCCTTTCCAGCCTTCTTGGAGCGGACTTTATGAGTATTTTGCAATTTTTTACTTGCAAGTGTTGGGCGGACTTCATCATTTCCTTGCAAGTGCTTGGCGGACTTTGACATGTTTTGGCAACTTGCTTTATGGCGGACTTTGTCAATACTTTGCCATCCATCTTGCTGGGCGGACTTTGTGAGTGTTTTGCAACTTCTTTTGACGGACTTGCCAACCTTTTTGCAATTTCCCCTAGGGCGGACTTCAAGATATTTTTGCAATTGCCATTTTGCACATGGCGGACTTCATCTTCACTTAGCATTTTCCATTTTTACCTTTAGGCGGACTTCAACTAGCACTTGCAACTCCTTGGGCGGACTTTATCATGTTTTGGCAAGTGCATGGGCGGACTTCATTTAGCATTTGCAATTTACCCTTTGCAAGCTGCTGGGCGAACTTCAACTCCACTTTGCAAGCTGCTGGGCGGACTTCAACTCCACTTTGCAATTCCACTTTGCAAGCTGCTGGGCGGACTTCAACTTGCATTTGCAAGTGCATGGAGCGGACTTGCCAATCCTTTTGCATGTTTGCCTATGGCGGACTTTGAGATGTTTTTGCAATTTGCTTATGGCGGACTTTGAGACTTCTTTGCAATTTTCATTTGCACTTCACCATTTTTCATTTTCTCCATGCAAGTCTATGCCTTTGGCGAATTTTTAGATTTTTCAAACTTTTTCACCCATTTTCTCCTGTAACCCTTTGAAGTTGATGTTTCATGAAGCCATGAACTGTGCATACTTTCCCGAAATAGAAACTTTCTAAAAATAGAAATTTTCCAAAAATAGAAACTTTCTAAAAATAATCCCTAAAAAATAGGGGCCCGGGGTCAAAACCCTAAAATTTAGGAAGTGTCAGAATTGACTGAATAGACAGTCGATCTTCGTCCACAAGGCCTTCTAAGCGTTTTGGCAACTTTCTATCATTGATTCGGGTTCACAATCATTTCATGACTCAGATGACCTTCAATATTTCAAATTCTAAGTACCTCATCAGACAGACCGAAACTCAGAAGCAAAACTACCAGAGGATAAAACCACTAGGGTCCCCATTTGCAATGGGGCGATGTGTGAAAAGGTCACAACAGGGCAGAAGCATCTAGAACCGCAATGTATGTTCAGAATCGGTGCTCTCATCGCATTTTGGAAAATATGACTCCTAAAGAAGCCTTCACAGGAATAAAGCCTGAGATTAGTCACTTGAGAATCTTTGGTTGTCCTGTGTACATTCATGTGCCTAAAGATAAGGGGACTAAGTTAGAACCTTCAGGCAAGAAAGGAATATTTGTGGGCTACAGTGAATCTTCAAAAGCCTTCAGGATTTACATTCCACGACAGAAACTGATAGAGATCAACAAGGATGTCACTTTTGAAGAAGATGTTGCATTCAAAAGATCTAAAGGTTCATACATGGAGATAGATAATGAAGACCAGGAGACTCCTCAGGACATGGACGTTGATCATACTCCTGAGATTCAGAGGGAGTCTACTGAACCAGAAGAGGATGTTGATCCAGTTGAGCCTTTGGAACCAACTGATGGGCCAAGAGATATTGTTATAGGTTGAAAGAGACCTCTATGGGCTATGCAAACAATGCAGGAGGCAGAAAAGTTTGCAGCTTCTAGAGGCACATTCAAAGAAAGCAAAAGACCACAACAGTTACCAACCTATGTTGCATTAATGAGTCATATCATTGAATTTGAGCCTTCCAGTGTTGAGGAAGCAGCAAGTCAACAAGTATGGAAAGATGTCGTGGCTGAAGAATATCAATCTATCATCAAGAATGATGTTTGGGATATTGTACCTAGACCAGAAGGGAAATTAGTTATATCTTCTAAATGGCTTTTCAAGATCAAGCATGCAGCTGATGGAAGCATTGAGGAGTACAAAGCTAGATTTGTGGCTAGAGGTTTCTCTCAGAAAGAGGGAATAGATTATGAAGAAACCTTTGCTCCGGTTGCTCGTTATACATCCATCAGAACCATTATTGCTATTGCAGCAGCTAACGGATGGAAACTACATCAGATGGACGTGAAGACAGCATTCCTTAATGGTGTGATTGAAGAAGAGGTATACATTGAGCAACCTGATGGCTTTGAGATTCATGGGAAGGAGTCTCATGTTTGTAGATTAAAGAAGGCTTTGTATGGCCTTAAGCAGGCTCCTCGTGCTCTGTATGAGAGGATTGATCGATACCTAATGAGCTTGGGCTTCTCCAAGAATGATGCTGATTCAAACTTGTACTTCAAGGTAGTTAATGGTGAGGCATTAATCTCGGTTCTTTATGTTGATGATCTATTTCTTACAAGAGAAGAACATCTCATTATCAAATGCAAGGAGTTAGCTTCTGAATTTGAGATGAAGTATCTTAGATACATGCATTACTTCTTAGGATTAGAAGTATGGCAAAAGCCTAATGAGATCATTCTAAGCCAAGGTAAGTATACTATAGACATCTTGAAGAGATTTGGTATGATGGATTGCAAATCCATGTCTACACCGATGGAAACCAATTTGAAGAAGTTGAGTGAGTCTGCAGCTAGTTCGGATTGGGTGGATCCCACTATGTATAGGCAGTTGATTGGATCATTGATGTATCTAGTCAAAACTAGACCAGATATTTGCTATGCAGTGAGTGCACTTAGTCAATTCATGTGTGAACCAAGGCAAATACATCTAGTTGCAGCTAAGCATATCCTGAGATACTTACGTGGCACAGTTGGATATGGCTTAAGATATACTTCCAGTGTAGATCTTCAATTGCAAGGATATTTTGATTCTGATTGGGCAGGGAGTGTAGCTGATCGGAAGAGCACCTCTGGTTGTTGCTTTAATTTGGGATCTGCAATGATTTCCTGGTGTAGCAAGAAGCGATCTTTAGTGGCACTAAGCACCGTAGAGGCAGAGTATATTGCAGCTTGTGTGGCAACTCGAGAAGCAGTGTGGCTTCAGAAGCTCCTTGCAAGATTGTTTGGACAATCATTGGAGCCAACTGTCATCCATTGTGATAATCAAAGTTGTGTGAAGCTTTCTGTCAATCCAGTGTTTCATGACAGAACAAAACATGTTGAGATCAAATACCACTATATCAGAGATATGGTATTGAGGAAAGCTATCCAGTTCAGATACATTTGTACTGATGAGCAGACGGCTGATATTCTCACCAAGCCTCTCTCCAGAGTGAAGTTTGTGTACTTCTGAGACAAGCTTGGAGTTGTGGAGAATGAAGCCCTAGCTGAGAGGGAGTCTCAGCATCAATGATCTTTTGTGATTTGCTTTAATGCATCTTTCGCTGTGATAGAGAAATTTGAGGTGTAAGCCCTTGTTAATGCATCTTTCTCGATGAGAGAAATTTGAGGTGAAAACCCTTGGTTCTACCCTCTGGGAGTAGCCATGGTGGATGTCATGTTGACAGACTCCATGACAACATCACGTTGAGAGACTCCGTGATGATTTCTTTGTACTTGTGTTTATCCACCCTCTGGGAGCAGCCATGGTGGACGTCATGTTGAGATGACGACATCACGTTGAGTGACTCTGTGATGGGCACTTGTGCGCATGTTCTTTCCATACATGGGAATAGCCATGATGGACAATATCACATTGAGTGACTCCGTGATGTGTTCTCTTCTCACATATGGGTGTAGCCATTGTGGGTGTCATGTTGAGAGATTCCATGACCTTGTGTATCAGGAAGTATTCCTCCCAGGCTAAGAGGGAGTGTTGATGTTAGCAACATCGGGCTTCTACTTCCAGCCACGATTTATCAAGCATAAATTAAATATAGCCTTATCGGCTATTTAATTTATTAGAGACGTCATTTGGTGAAGAGGCGCTTCACTTGGGACAAGAAATAATATTTAATAATTATTAATTATATGAGGCCGACTTCCTTGAATCGCCACCTCTTGTATAAGTCACAATTTTTCATGTATGGCCGACCTTGCATCATGAAGGGGTGCATCCTCTCCACCGAATTGTATATAAGAGAGATCATTTCCATTCATTTGATCATCAAGTTCATTCAAGATAATTCGCATTCCTAGAAGAAGTTCGCACCTGAGCAGCAGATCATCATCTTGTAACAGCAGATCGATTTCAAGGAGAAAACATATCTGTTTGTATCTTTGCATCTAGGAGAGGTGCTATTATTCATTGTATAAATTCGGCATTGTGTTGGGCCTGAGTTGTAAACAGATTTCTGCTCTTATTCCTTCAATATATAAGAGATATATTTGCTGGGTTTTTCTCCCTCGAGTAGGAGGGTTTTCCCAAGGTATCTTGTTGTGTTCATTGTCTTATGTGTTCTATTTCTGCTTATTGAATTTCCGATCCTACAACTAACAGCATGCACAACTACTTTTGCTGTCAAAGTAAAAAAAATTAAGTTACTCTGTATTTCACAAGCTGCAAAATTAAGGATATTGTTTTGTCTAACAGCTGTGAACTCTTTGGCTTCTAAAGGCATAGAATTGTCTGCATTTCCAAATTAGCAAGAAAATAATAACTAGTTAGATGGCTGCAAAAAATAGATAGGTGTGATTTGAATTGCATTGCCTAGTTGGTGGTTCTTGATTCATTAGCTGCATGTTTCAATATCTGAAGGATCAGATTACATGGCACACTTTTTATGTTTCTGGAATTATTGCTTGATGGATTTTGCCACAGACAACCTCACAATTTCTTTTAGTTTTTGTAATGTCCATTTTTCGATCCATTCCAACGCTTTTGCAAACTCCAACTTTCTTGGAGAGTGTCAACTTTATCAAGAAAATAGTCTGAAAATCACAAATAGTTCTTGGAGTCAAGATGAGTACAGTGGTGCTTTCCATGTGTGGATTCCACAGTCTAGGATGGAGAGGTTTGTCATCTTTGGAGAGCACCAAGTTTCCAATCAACAGTTGTCATATGCACTTTTAGTGTTGGTGGCGAGGTCGAAAATCATATTTGGCATATTTTAACATTTTCCGTAACTTTGGTGGTTGTGCAGAAAATAATTAAAATATTAAATTGTTAAATATTTAAGTTGTCGAAAAGTAAAAACTTAAAAAAACTTATATTTAATTATTTAGAAGGCAATTCATCAAGTTTGGAGAGAAAAGTGAATTTTTAATTAGAAGTACTTTTAATTACTTTTAGGGTTGGATACATAAGAACAAAAAAGCGAATTTTTGGGAAAAGCATTTCATTCAATGATTATCAATTTCCAGAAACACTTGTTGCAAAGCTTTGGTGTAGTATCTCTCTTTGAGGACGATAACCCTCTCGAATTATGAGGAATTGGAGAATGGAAGTCTTTTGATTCATTTTGTTGGCTTCATTCGGAGGTCAAAATTGGGCTTGTAGTGGAATCTACAAGTTTGCAAGTTACAACCGATTTGGAAGAAAATACCAAACAAGAAAAAAAATTATTCATTTCTAAAGTTATTTAAGAATAAATTAAAGTTCAAAATTATAATAACAATCAAGCAAGCCATAAACTCCTAGTTGTTGGTCATACCAATCAAATTTTTAGGACTCGAACTCAGCAGCCCAAAATAGGACTCGAACTCGGGACTTGGCAAGGACTCGCGAAAAAACTCGGCTAGGACTCGGCAAAGAAAACAACTATAGGCTTACAAAAAAACAATAATAATAATGCATTTAGAGAATATAAGAGCCCAATTTGATTATCAATTTGTCATAATTCAAATATTACACATGTCATATGATCTTCAAATACTCAATATTTGAAATTTCATCATTCATACTCATAGTTTCAAACTTTCAAATGTATAACAGCATCATAAGTTTATAAATGTTTACATATAATGAAATATCAAAATGAGAAAAACAACCAAATACAATCAACATCTTTCTCTTTCCCCTCCTACTACAACTCAATTTTTCAGGCCTGGAACTAGAAGGTGCTACAGTATCCAAATAATGATGAGTAGTTTCTTCAAAATTGTCTTCGTCTTCCACCATTGCATTCAATTCTGCTACTGCTGCTCTCTCCAATTCTACACGATCTTCTTCAGTAAGGAAGACATCATCATCATCATTTTGTTCATTGATAGTCCATTCACCATATGGATAAATATCATCCAAGTCGATGGACTCATGTGAAACACCCTCCACCCTTCTAGTTTGAAGGCGAAGGTTGTATCGAATGAAGATTAGATCATTGAGGGGCTATTGGGTCAACTTGTTTCTCTTCTTTGTGTGAATATTCTCCAATATGCTCCAATTACATTCACACCCAAAAGCACTACATGGCTGCGACAAAATACAGATGGCTAGCTTTTGAAGATTTGGCATGCTAGCACCATAATTCTCCCACCAAAAATCTACAAAAACACATTTAAAAAATATAAGAATAAAATAAAAAATGTAAAATTCAAGTTTCTAATTTCATCTTGTAGTATTGAACTAAAAATTTTACCTAGTTGTTTTTCTCTCCTTTCAATCGCTTGTTGAGAAGAAAAGAGTCTCCCCTCCACACCCTTGTAGACCTTGAATAGATAAAAGTTAAATTAAATCAAATATAGAAAATTAGTTATTAATTTATTATGTATGTAAAATGGATGTTTCTTGATAGTCAACATTGCCAAATTCATAAATAAGATATAGCAAATCTCACCTCCAACTCATCAAGAACCTTGTCTCTCAAGTCACGATCAGGCACCATCTTATCGATGCATGTGACAAGACCTACCATGACCTCCTCATCAGCCTCAAATGTTTCAGAGAAGTAGAATTTTGGGTTCAAGAAGTAGGCGAAGGCATGTATCGGCTGGTGGAGTTGGTTTGTCCATCTATGATCAATGATGCAACAAATGATTTCATATTTTTTCTTATTTCCACCATAGTAATGTGAAATGGCCTCTTTGGCCCTATCCATGGCCTCATAAATGAACCCATTGACATGCCCTCTCCATCCACCATACGAAGAACCCTAACCAAAGGTTTTGTCACCTAATAAAATGAAAACAAATTTTAAATTATTACAAAATTAACCCCTCAAAAGAAAAACAGCAAATAGATTATCTTGTTTAAAGTTTATGTTTGTGTTTGTTACTTACCCCAATCAACTCTCCATTTTTGTTGAATATGTCATCAAAAACTATACTTCAATCTTCTTCCCTTCAGCTTTTTTAGAAAATGGAGACTCCAACCAAGCATCAGACACAAACATTTGCTTGAGATGAGGAATGGCATCAAAAATGCTTTGCAATGTGAGGAAGTGGCTAGCAAATCGTGTCACTCCTAGTCGCACAAGGTCCTTGCCATTTGTGTGTTTTCTCATCAAAGAAAGCACCCAAGTATGGTTGTACATAAATTTGGTAACACTTTTAGCATCTTCAACTACACTTTTCACCCATCCAATCTTCCCAATGTCCTCTAACAACAAGTCCAAGCAATGTGCAGCACAAGAAGACCATGAATGTGTAGGATGCCTCTCCATAAGTAGTCTACCTGCAGCTATGTTGTCCATGATAATTTGGACAACATTCTCAACAAAAACCTTCTGCATCACCCTGTCTAATAAATTGCACAGTCTCAGCATTTTTGACTTCATGGGAGGCATCTATAGACTTTAGGAACACCAATGCACCATTAGAGGCCACTAAAAATTTTAGGAGAGTCCTATTTCGTCCATCTGTCCATCCATTCGATAAGATGTTGCAACCTTTTCTCCACCAAAAAATTTTTTGTTTATCAACCACAAGCCATGTATTCTTTACGGCTTCCTCTAGCAATGGCCCACTCAAATCTCTAGTTCTTGTGATCTTAAACCCCTTGCAACTATTAATGCATTCACCAAACCTTCCCAATATGAGTTGTTCACCACATTGAAAGGTAAATTATTATAGTACCAAAAATTTGTTGCTACCATCCTAGCTTCATGATGTTTTTCTTTATTCCAACCGGTACCTTCAAGTGGATGTTGTGCTCCTGGAACATTGCGTGGAACAAATTTGGTCCTGATGAAGGAATATGGTTACCAATAGAAAAAGAACCCCCAAAACTCTCACCAAAAGATGAATGTGGATAACAGATGCTTGGACTTGGGCCACCAAGGGGGCCCGATGGTGTAGAAGTGGATAAATTGAGACTCATCATTGCTGCTAGTGCTTCCTTTCTTTTTTTCCTTCCTTTTTTCAATCCATAATCAGCAAGAAGGGCCTTCATCTCTCTAACCATCTCTGGAGTTGATGCAGGGCATATGTCCACATTTTGTCCAAGTATTTTGGCAATGTGATATTTTAATTTATTCATTCCCCCTGTCATCCATTTATTGCATTCAGTACATGTGACCTCACCCTTTTTATTTCCCAGTATCCCATACTTCCATGCAGGGTCTTTTCTAGATGGCCTTGAGTTTGAATTTGACATTGTTGTTTCAACATGAAAAAATTAAAAAATCAGCAAAGTTTTGTAAAATATCAATAGGGTTTTGTAAAAAATCAGCAAAAACATGATAATCAATCATTTTGAAAAAAATAGAATTTTAAAACAAGCTAAAAAATATTAGGAAACAGGTTATGAAGGGAAATAGAAAAAAAATTGCCAACATTTCCCCCTATTTCTTAAGA
The DNA here is from genome assembly GCA_007115665.2 of Sequoiadendron giganteum. Lineage (NCBI taxonomy): Eukaryota > Viridiplantae > Streptophyta > Pinopsida > Cupressales > Cupressaceae > Sequoiadendron > Sequoiadendron giganteum. The sequence goes on from CM021108.1 coordinate 37,793,653, forward strand.
ATCTTTTTCATTTTCAATCAAAGAAAACAAAAAAAGGGAATAAAAATTACTTGCTTGGCTCTATTTCAATCTCATATGCTCATCTTCTACGCTTCTTCCAACCCTATATTGATGTGCAGACCTGTTTTGGGCAACCTTGAGCAAAAAAATGAAAAATAACCAAAAGATCTTCTTTTAAAACGTTGTTGAGTGTCTCCAGTCGAGGCAAGAATGTTGGGTCGAGACTCGCGAGTTCGATCCTAGGACTCATGCGAGTCTCTCACTAGGACTCGGCGAGTCTGAGCTTGGACTCTCCAATTTTCAGCTCGCAAGTCCGTGGCAAGTCGACTCGGCAAGCCCTAGGACTCGTGAGTCCCACGAGTCCCTTCCAGAACTCGTCGTGTCCTCAAACCATGATACCAATAAAGGTGCAATATTTGGTTTGATTTGTTCAATGGAGATGATGAGGATGATGTGCAAGGTTTGGGACGTTTAAATCATTGTTCAAGGCCATTTTGAAGCAGCCACCCAAAATTTAACACGAAGGAAGTCAATGCATTTTTGATTGAGGATTTGTAAGAGGATTTGTGTCCCCAAACCTAACCACATCAAGCAAAATTGTGATCAAACTTTCAAAAAGTGAGATTGGAGCCTTCTAACAATCATAGCTCCCTTTGTCTTTAAAAAATGCAAGGAGGACTTGTCAATTGGGGTCAGGTGTGGGGTGATATGTTATAATAAACCACCCCAATTTTTTTGATTTTTGTATTTGTTAGCATTAGGAAAATAACAATGATAAGCAACTGAAATAAGCTACCTTCCTCTTTCTGGTCACCCAAATCCCGATGTGGGCAAGGTGAGAGCATACAGTGGCAAGGTGTACATTGCAATAATTGAAAAGTAACCACTTGTTCAATGAGGTGAATGATAAGCTATAAGCAACTGAAATCAATTACCTTGTGTAATGACCCCTGTCCAATCTGCCCTTAAAATTTCAGTTTATTTGGTTTAACATTTCATCAAACACTTGGCATGCAACTCCATTCAGCATATAGATGATCCTACTTCTGATTTTTTTTTAATGTTTTCTCATAAATTGACAAAATGCATGAATAAATGACAACTTCTAATCTGAATGGCTAACCAATGAAGAATGTGATCGACTGAAATGAAAGTGCAGTCTCAAATCACTTATAATGAACAAGGACCATTCATTGGCATTTCATCAAATAGTTGGCATGCAATTGATTTTCTTGAATATGTGAGATTCTACTTATATTTGCATTTTATCAAACAATTGCCTTGCAATCTGATATTTCACTAAGGCCTGATAATAAATTGTAGATCAAACTTGTGAAACTCAGACTATTACATAACATGATAATGTCCATTCAAGACTGATCTCTTCCCTTTCAATCATGAAGACTATAAGAAGTATTTCAGACATTATTTTATATCAGATTACTTACTTAACAGAATGTTGTACTCAGCTGCTACAAATCACTTTATATACAGTAATAAATTCATTCAAAATGCAGACCCAAAAGATATTCCAATACACTCCAAATGGCATCAAAGATTGAGAGTCGATCCAACCTAGGAATGATGGCCAATAGAGAGATGACCTTCAGTAGCTTAGAAAGTCGATTGATGCTGAGAATAGCCAATACATCCAGCTTCCACAAATCTGAGTACATACACGTCTTTTGTCTTAATTCCCGTCTTGTCCTCTTTCAGCTGCTCAAATAATTGCACCTAATTATCATCGGGCTTACAAGCAAGCAGCACCCGATTTCATAATGCAAAAGTGATCTCCTTCCTTATTCGATTATCTTCTTAACTCATGCGCAGCTCCTCAAGAAATAGACGTGATTCCCTATAGGATGATAAGACCACGTCTGTTTGTTTTATCCATCAATCCTCTTGCATGATACTTGTCGATTAATCAGATTATATATTCAAACTTCCTATATGCAGTGGCCTTCGTGTAATTGCCACGGCTTAATACTTCCTTGTCTCATAGCAGGCTAGCACCTCTCGAAACTCAAATCCTCTTCCTTTTGTCTTTTTCTATAGATGTATAATAATTCTTGTCTTATTCTCACCAAGTCGACCTCCAAGTCAAACTTATTTACCACATCAGACCAGCTCAATTGATTTTTCAATTCCAAGCAGCTCTTGATAGTGATTTGAATTAAGATTATACAGCCTCTGATTAAAATCGACCAAGCAAGCAGGCCGCTAGGTCTCCAATATTTTCATCTATTTATTTATAATCTCATAAATCTTTCCACAATTAATCAAATATAAATATGTAATGTTTCAAACCCTTATACAAATTGCAATAATACATCAGCTATTGCATTTGTAAATTATTCAAACCCTCAGAATGAAACTCAAAATACTTAGCTTCTCAGACAAGCAGATATCAAACCTCAATCCTCAAATTTGGTCGTTGAAAGTAACCATTAAATTTGCGATGAAGTGCCTGTAGAAACCCTGGATGGATTACTCCACAACCTCTAGCTAGGGTTGATATTTCACAACCGAACCTGGTATCCTAGAGTCTTCAAACCCTCGGACCTGAAAAGCCTTCAAGCTCTCCCAAACTGAAATGAGAAGTAAAATCGAAATATGCCCAAATGGCTAGCTCTCAACTCCTTATAAAGAACTTTTTGATCTTCTAGAAAGATGTAAGAAACCCTAGTTCTCCCCACTCTGAAACTATGTACTTCTAGTGATAGTTTTTTGACATTGTCTTTTGATTTGTTTTCTAGGTTTATGATTTTTTTTGTGTTTTTGATATAATAATGCATAAATAAAACTCACAATGGTGGAATAAAAATTGCACACAAGAAGGTAAAAAGCAACCACTGAATGAACAACTGCAGCAAGATATATTTATTCCTCTTTATTATTCCAAAACCCTTACATTCAATTGCATACTCAAAAAATTGTAAGAAGATTATAATATCAGAAATTTGGATCGCTGGCAGCAATGAATATGCCTAATAAAATGCTCGACCTGCTGCTGAAACAACTTTCTCCACCTCAGAAACTTCACAAGACTCCTTTATTGAGGTAGCCGCCCATGATGGAGAAGAAATGGCTCAAAAAGGCAAAGCGATTTGCCCTAGAGAAACGACGCCAATCCCTAGGTGTTGGTATGGCTGGTAACTGCAGGTTGTACGGCCTTGAAGACACCAAAAAATAATATAAAACGCAACCTTAATGGTGTTTACTTCTCACAAAGAACAATCTTCCTGAAACCCTTGATGTAAACTCCTCAATCTGCACAGTATTGGCCTCTGAATGAAACCAAATCTCATAGCCTAACTTCAGTTGATGTTGCACAACCTCAAAAAGCACGAACAATGAAGAATGAACATTCTCCAATGTCTAACAGCTCTGGAAACGCAGAAACCCTTGGTTTCTCTCCTCCAATCGCCAAAGAAATCATAAAAGACAATTATCAAATGCTCAATAGGAATGAATCGATTTTCACTTTGGCTCCTTATATACTTTCTTCAAACAGGTCGATCCCTAATTTGCCTTTTTGATCGTTTAAATAATATAAAGTTTGCACTTTGACAATATTAAAATGACCTTGAAATTGGCGCCCAAGTAATTAATTAAAATGGCCCCCCTTTTAATGACTCATGGCCCCTTAAGACATAAAGTGCAATTATAACTTTATAATATAACTTCAAAGTATTAATTATTATCAAAGTCACCTTCAATAATAATTAAACGTTATAACTTAGGCAATACTCTTTATTTCATCAAACCAACTAAATTCTGGAATTGACACTGCCAACATCTCACCTTCAAGTGCCTTGCTATAAATAGTAACCCTGGACTCCCATGCCCTGATGACTTACTATAAATAGTAAGTGTGTGAAACTGAGTCTTGAAACACCAAACAAAGGCCAATCCTAAACCCACTAAACACTAGAGAAGAGTAATGTCATCAACTCACCAAGTATCTTCCTCAAAAGACCCTCTGTCCAAACCCATTAGCCTACGAGGGTCAGAATGATAGGCTAATCCCACTGACAACTGATTTCTAGCTAGAAGGGGGCATTACAGTCCGCCCTCCCTAAAATTGTTTATCCCCAAGCAATCTCAACTTCGGATGTTGCAAAATCTCCTCGCTCTCCCACGTAGCATCCTCTACCGGCAAGTCCCTCCACTTAATCAAGTATTCCCTGATGACCCGTCTCCTCAACTATCTCTCTCTGACATCTATGATGGCCTCAAGTACTAAAATCAATTTCCCCTCATCATCCAGGGGTTGTAAAGCTGAAGAGGGAACAACACGATGTCCTAACACCTTCTTGAGGCACGAAACATGGAATACATTGTGAACCCTGCTATTTGTCGGTAGGTCCAACTCATAAGCCACGTCTCCTACCCGCCTGACAATCCTAAAAGGACCATAGTATCGTGGCTTGAGTTTTTCTGCACCACTCTTCCTAAGAGTGGACTGACGATAGGGCTGAAACATCACATACACCATATCCCCTACCTCTAAAGAGCGCTCAACTCTCTTCTGATCTTCATACTGCTTTTGCTGATTTTGTGCCTTCTGAATGTTCTCCCGAAGAGCTCTCATAATATCTCAGTTCTCCTAAAAAAGATCCCCAGCACTAGGCACTCTACTATCACTCAGCAATAAATCAAGAAAGGCGGGCACATCATACCCATATAGTGCCATAAACGATGTCATCTAAATCGACATATGGTGAGTGGTATTATAACAGTACTCACAAAGATGAATCCACTTCACCCAAGCCTTTTGCTGTCCAGCTATATAGTTTCGGAGGTATCCTTCCACCCATTTGTTTACAATCTTCGTCTGACCATCTGTCTGCGAGTGGTAACTAGTGCTCGAAGTAAGCTCAGTTCCACAAAACCTGAATAGCTCCTGCCAAAAGTAACTCAAGAACCGGCTATCCCTGTCACTGACAATACTCCGAGGTAACCCATGCAACCTGAATACCTCACGGAAGAACAACTCTGCTACCTGTGTAGCTGAATATGTAGCTGCAATCGGAAAGAAATGAGTGTACTTCGTAAGCCGATTAACAACCACATATATGCAATCTCTACCTTGGGCTTTCGGCAACCCGTAATAAAATTCATGGACAACCATTATGACCCTGCAGGATAGGTATGCTCCCGTTTATTCTGCTGACAAACAAGGCACTCTCTGACATATCCAAGAACATCTGACTTCATGAAAGGTTCTCAACACTTTCCTCTTCATCTCCGATCCTGGGGTCAAGAAAATTCTCCCTTTGTAAATGATAAGCTCATTTACAACGGAATATTTGTTGTCTTGCATTGAACCCTCAACAATGCTAGAAGCCCAAGAGTCTTTGGCATACTCTGCTATAATCAGATGTCTCCAATCCTCTGAAATCTCAAACATGGAGCTCAAATGTGGTCGGCGGGACAAAGCATCAGCAACAACATTATAAGTCCCTTTGACATAGGCAATGTCAAAGTCATATGACTGCAACTTACTTACCCACTTTTGCTGACGATCATTGAGATCTCGCTATCCCAGGAAATGTATCAGGCTATTATGATATGTCTTAACACAAAGTTTGTTGCCAACAAGGTACTTCCTAAATATAGCCAACGCATGCATGATGGCTAACATTTCTTTGTCATATATACTGTAGCTCCTTTCGGGTCCCCTAAGCTTCCTGCTCTCGAAAGCAATAAGGTGCTTATCTTGCATAAGCACTGCACCAATGCCCTCACCAAAGGCATCACACTAAAGCTCAAAGGGCTTAGTAAAATCCAATAATGCAAGGACTAGACATGAAGTCATCAAACATTTGAATTTCTCAAAACACTCCTGTGCCTCAAGAGTCCAACCAAACGCACCTTTCTTTGTCAAGTTTGTAAGTGGTGTTGCATGTCGTGAATACCCACTGACAAATCGACGGTAGAAGCCACACAAGCCCAAAAAACCTCTGAGTTGAGTAAGACTCTCAGGAGTAGGCCACTCAATGATAGCTTGGACCTTGTCCGGATCCATGCGAACTCCTCCTACACTAATAATATGGCCTAGGTATAGCAACTCAGTCATGCCCAAACCACATTTGGACTCCTTGGCATACAAGGACTCCCTATCAAGAATACCCAACACTGTATCCAAATGGGCAATATGCTCCTCCCAAGATTTATTGTAAACCAAGATGTCATCAAAGAAGACAAGAACGAATCTCCTCAATTGTGACTAGAAAACCCTATTCATGGTGGACTGAAATGTAGTAGGAGCATTGGTTAAACCAAACGGCATAACCACAAACTCAAAGTGTCCACAGTGGCATCTAAATGTTGTCTTCTTGATGTCCTACTCTCTAACTCTGATATGGTGATAACCCGAACTCAAATCTATTTTCGAAAAGTAGCAAGCACCGTGAAGTTCATCAATCAACTTGTCAATATGAGGAATAGGGTATTTGTTCTTAATCGTCCTCTTATTCAAAACTCTATAATCAATGCACATCCGTAAAGTACCATCATTTTTCTTCACCAAAACTACTGATGAAGCAAAGGGAGATTTGCTTGGCCTAATGTTCCCCATAGCAAGAAGCTCTTTTATTGTCTTTTCAATTTCATCTTTCAGCCGCTTAGGGTGCCTGTAAGGAGTAATCATCACGGGTTTGGCACCCTCCTCCAACTCTATGATGTGCTCAATCCCTCTGTCTGGAGGTCTACTTGGTGGAATGTCATTAAACACCTTAGTGTGTTTAATCCTCAACCCCTGTACATCCGGATGATAAACCGGTTTTTGTTGCTCCTCCTATGATGGCATCAACATACACTCTGCCACCCACTCAACCATGTCATGGCATATGAGTCTCTCCATCCTACTGAAAGATATCATCCTGAAACTACTATCTTTGATTGCTTTCAGCACATGTGTCTTCCCTTCAACCTTGAATCTCATCTCCATCTCTCGAAGGTTAAGGGTGAACTCTCCAATGGCATCTAACCATATCATACCTAAAACCATATCTGTGTCTCCCATATTTACCACGTAGAAATCTGCCTTAAACTCAAAATTGTTTAAGAACATAGGGAGGTTTGAAATCATTCTATCACACTTAAGAGTGTACCCATCAGCAACCTTCACTCTTATACCCTCAAATTCTTCAGTTTGTATCCCACGTTTATCAACCAATCTAGCATCAATAAAGTTGTGCGTAGCACCTGTATCAAGCAAGGTAATGACCTTTTGACCAGCTAAGAGCCCACACATCCTGAAGGAACCTTCACATTGTATGCTAGAGAGACATGCCTCTTGAAGTTTCATTTTCAGCCTCATGTTCAGACTTTTATGCCCCTGACTCTTCTTGATCAGTTTGCTGGTATGAATTATCAGACTCAGAATCCTCATATTACGCCCACATTATACGATTGGCCTTTCTCTTAGGCCTCAAAGGACAATCATGGTTTGCATCATTGGGCCCTTTGCAATAGAAACACAACTTATTTCTACACAAATCATTGAGTGTTTCTTGGTCTAATGAGAGTGCGGATTTCTTTTTTTAGTCTGATTTTTCTGTCTTTTTAGAGAATGACCTGTTGTCCTTGGATGAAGAAGATGCCCTAGATGTGAACTTACTTTGTGGCTGCAAGCTCCATACTTCTAGCCTTCCTCATTGCTTCTTGGAGTGACGGGGGATCAAAAGCTTTGACCCAACCTCTTAATGGTGCCAATAAGCCTTCTGTAAACAAGATGACCAACCTTCTTTCAGATATGCTAGGGACCATAACCAAAAGCTTATGAAAATCATTAATAAACACCTCCAAACTTCCCACTTGCTTGAGTTGAGCAAGTTCTCTAAAATATGTTTCTAGATCTTTCTTGTCAAAGCGCTCAATCAACTTGTTAGTGAACTCCTGGTAAGAGGTGATGAGGTTATGTTGTAGAGTGACCATCCCATGGTGCCACCAATCGTGAGCTAACCCATCCAGGTGCAAAGTAGCCTACTTGATTGCATTCTCCTCCACCAGTGGGCCGAAGAGTCAAGAAGGTATCCAACTTGTGGACCCAAGGTTGTGTTGTGACCTTCCCGCTACCATCAAATGTGGGTAGTGTGAATTTGCTTGTGGCCTATTTTAGGTCCCTGTTTTGGTTTCTTGGTCTCCCATCTTGCCTTGTTTTGTAGTGCTCTCTCCTTTGACTCAAGAATAGGTCAAAGTTCAAGTGCTCCTTAACCTGTGGTGTTAGCAAATCCCATTCATCATGCACTATCATGACATTATCTGCGAATAATGCATCTCCCTCTTCTTCAGCATTTTCTTCCTCTGATCTATTCCTCAAAAAAGTAGGACGTGAAGGTCTATCGGCAGTACGAGTAGGTGCTCTTTGTGCCCTGGGAGTCCCAACAACACTTCTATTGCCATCCTACTCGTGATTATATCTTCTAAGGGCATTCCACTGTTGTATAGCTACTGTGAGCTGCTGCAAAACATCGGCTACATGTTGCTGCCCTACTGCAAGACCTCTCATAATTTCTATCTTCTCTTTCTTCATTATTACCTCCATTTCTTGGTGGACTACCACCTCTTCTATCACCCATATTATCTTGTGGTGTATCCTCAATTTGATTTTCCTGTTGTTTTGCCCTTCTGCGAGTATAATACCTGTGTGGACCAGTCTCTAGTGGTTGCATAAGATACTCTAACCCTCCAAGCTGGCAGGATTAAAGCTCTGATACCACTATAAGAAACCCTAGTTCTCCCCACTCTGAAACTCTATTCTTCCGGTGATAGTTTTTTTACTATCTTTTTGTTTGTTTTCTAGGTTTATGATTTTTTTGTGTTTTTGATATAATAATGCATAAATAAAACTCACAATGCTGGAATAAAAAATGCACACAAGAAGGTAAAAAGCAACTACTGAATGAACAACTGCAGCAAGATATATTTGTTCCTCTTTATTATTCCAAAACCCTTACATTCAATTGCATACTCGGAAAATTGTAAGAAGATTATAATATCAAAAATCTGGGTCATTGGCAGCAATGAATATGCTTGATAAAATGCTCAACCTGCTGTTGAAACAACTTTCTCCACCTCGAAAACTTCACAAGACTCCTTCATTGACGTAGCCGCCCATGATGGAGAAGAAATGGCTCAAAAAGGCAAAGTGATTTGCCCTAGAGAAACGACGCCAATCCCTAGGTGATGGTACGCCTAGTAACTACAGGTTGTATGACCTTGAGGATGCCAAAGAATAATATAAAACGCAGCCTTAATGGTGTTTGCTTCTCACAAAGAACAACTTGCCTGAAACCCTTGATGTAAACTCCTCAATCTGCACAATATTAGCCTCTGAATGAAACCAAATCTCATAGCCTAACTTCAGCTAATGTTGCACAACCTCAAAAAGTACGAACAATGAAGAATGAACGTTCTCCAATGTCTAACAGCTCTGAAAACACAAAAACCCTTGGTTTCTCTCCTCCAATCGCCAAAGAAATCATAAAAGACAATTATCAAATGCTCAATAGGAATGAATCGATTTTCACTTTGGCTCCTTATATACTTTCTTCAAACAGGTCGATCCCTAATTTGCCTTTTTGATCGTTTAAATAATATAAAGTTTGCACTTTGACAATATTAAAATGACCTTGAAATTGGCGCCCAAGTAATTAATTAAAATGGCCCCCCTTTTAATGACTCATGGCCCCTTAAGACATAAAGTGCAATTATAACTTTATAATATAACTTCAAAGTATTAATTATTATCAAAGTCACCTTCAATAATAATTAAACGTTATAACTTAGGCAATACTCTTTATTTCATCAAACCAACTAAATTCTGGAATTGACACTGCCAACATCTCACCTTCAAGTGCCTTGCTATAAATAGTAACCCTGGACTCCCATGCCCTGATGACTTACTATAAATAGTAAGTGTGTGAAACTGAGTCTTGAAACACCAAACAAAGGCCAATCCTAAACCCACTAAACACTAGAGAAGAGTAATGTCATCAACTCACCAAGTATCTGCCTCAAAAGACCCTCTGTCCAAACCCATTAGCCTATGAGGGTCAGAATGATAGGCTAATCCCACTGACAATTGATGTCTAGCTAGAAGAGGACATTACAAAAGATCCTCCAAGAAGCTACTAGAAGAAATTTATAATATTTCCAAAAGTGACATTATAATATTTTATTTTCACTTAAGTCACTTTTAAAACATTGACTTTATAATTTATTCTTTTATTTTAATTAAAATAATCAATTAAGTCATCCTTTTGAAATATTATTAATTTTTTTGGACAACTTAATCAATTAAATTAATTCACTTCATCACAAATTTTGGGGACATTACAGTTCTCCCTTCCCGAAGATTGTTTTCCCTCAAGCAATCTGCAACTGCAAACCAGCCCAACCACCACAGCATCTGAGACATGAACAACAAACCATCTGTGCCTGTCCACCAACCACCCGGATCCCAAATGATCCTGAAAAGAACTCCAACCAGCATCCTCTGAATACAGCCGAAGCTCCTAACATTGTCAAGCTCTGTCAATCTGTGAGGCCAACCACCCAACAAATAAACTCCTGGATCCCAATTCTGAAAAATTATCCCTATATAAATTGTGAATAGGGTTTGCTACCATCTGTTGTTTAGTGAGTTATGCCATCCAAGAACTGCAGTGATGAACCTCATGCATTCACACTGTCCATAAGTAAACTCCACCTGGACCCCATGAATAAATTAAATTGGAAAGCAAACACCTGTCGCCTTCTGTTGTGCCACTCTAATAACCTCTAAAACCCAAATGTAGCAAGTCTCTAAGTCTTGATTCAAAAGGAAATCAGCAAGAGAGAACAAAGTAGAAGACTTGCCAAACTTGGAGTCATCATCTATGGTCAAAAATAAATCGTACCAGAGTGGACTAGGAACTCTCTTACTTAACCCACCTATCTGTATCGATATAGTCAAATCTTGTGTATGCGGACTGAAAGTGAACTAATGAGCACACCTCATGATGCAGTCAAGGTGGAATTCACCAGTTTGTGCCAATGGAATTCTAGAGTGGTCATGAATACCATATTCCTCATAAGATGAGGTACTATCAATCTCCATAGGAAAAGATGGAACAGCACAAAGATCCAACAAGCAAGTCTCAAAAGAAACCAACGTCTCCTGATAATGCTATTTGAAAACAATCCCTACATCACCAATATAGAACCTTGTACCTAAATCTTCGATGATGCCCGAACCTGTAACCAAGCTTGATGTGTCAACGTCACCAACAATCCATTCCACACTAAGTGGTCTCCTATGGATGTCAGATATGTCAATCACTGCTACATAAAAACAAATACCAACCCCTGTCAAGCTGCTGGCATAAATCAAAACAGCACCATGTATCCTGTGAATCATGTCCATGATGGAGCAAAAGGTATCTCTGCTGTCAAAGAATGATATGAACTCATCATCAATCCGTCCCTTAACACCAAAGTGGCAATCCCAACTTCTCCTAACCATCCCAACAGCTATTGTCCTCAAAGTGTACCCTCATAGAGCTCTCTCGAGATCAAGAATAACGCATCCATCACCAACGAACTCCTCTTGCCTAACCAGCTCAAGAGGAACTGCACCTACATCCTGAGAGTGAACGATAGGAGACTTCACACTGCTTTCTTCATCATGTGCCAAAGCTGCCATAGACAACTGAGTCTCTAATGAACATGTTGGACATTGAGCCAAGCTTAACTCTAAGCAAAGCTCATCAACATGGATCTCGGACTCTTGAAGGGCCAACTGAGTATTCTTCAAGGAATCCCTGGAAATCTTAAGCTCGTGAGAGAGCTTATCAACTTCCTCTTCTTTCCTTCTCAAAACATTTAAATAGATCTCAACGAGGTTGAGAAGGTGATCATGATCTAAAAAAAGGTGCAAGTAGTTTGATTTCATTGCCCCCATACCTTCTTTGAGTACCTATAAACTATCATGTGAAGACTCTGATTCAATTCCCTTTTGCCTTCTCTCCAATTGAGCCATCCAAAGATGATTTTCAATCAGTTTGTGCATTTTATCATGATGAGACAACGCTGCCACAATCTCATCTCCACTCACCTTCAACCGGTTCTCCAAATTGTGCGGACTATTGGGTGTATGAACAACTTCTACTTCACATGAAGAAGCATCAGAATGTTCCTGAAGTTCTTGAGTCACACAACTAGCTTCTTCCTCAAAATCCTGTATACATACATCCAGATTTGGAATTAGAACAGCACTAATTCCACCTATAGAAACATCATCAATTCCCTTATTAAGTGTCTCAACACAAGCGGGCTCAGGTTGCCCTTTGTATTCATCATCCAACTCATCTGATTCACCGGATGATGACATGCTACCCTCCTAAAGAGGTGGAACTAGTATACCAAATGAGATCAACTCTTATGTAGTCAGTTGCTCCTTGAACTTCTCAATCTTCCGCTCAACCAATCTTCTTGTGAGATCATATGTTGCAGTCGAAACATGTTGCTCTCCTCTCCAAATGTCTAACAAATCACATCGCAATTGCTTGCAAACATCATCATCTTCATCTAGGATCAGGGACAGGGACAAGATGTTGAACATATCTATCTTCACCTTGTCTAAATGACGTTTCCTAATTCCAGAAATGAAGCAATCGAATAATTGGAGAATAAGACCATCATAATCAAACATGATAACACATGACTGCACCCTTGCCATCAATTATAGAATTTTGGCCCTCTTATTGAAAGTAGGGCTTTTGATGTCACCTAACCCATTAAAGCTTTCAATAATCAAATGCATGACCTCTCTCATTTTTCCATTATCATAAGGATCTTCAAGACCTACAATCCTCATAATTTCACTTATGCAAGTAACAACCGCCAGTCTTATCTCCTCATCCCGATGTCTCATTAATTTTGGTTTTTCTAACGATCACACCAATGGAGTCAAAGTTGTACAAATCGCTTGAGAAGGGGATTGACTAACCTTGGATAGATAATCTTTAGCTTCTTCCAAATTCCTAAGAAGAGCAACCTTAGCTTGAGGTAAGTGTTTTAGTTTCTTACCAACAAACTTCAATTTCTTTTGGAAACTCTTGATGGCTTCTTGTTCTTTCGACCAATTTTCAACCCTTTTATCAATGTCAATCTGACTTTGCCTTACTGCTTTAAACAAGGAATTCAACTGATCATCGGAAGTTGCCATGATGCCCTACTGAATTTCCAATCTGAATTGAAACAAATATCAGTTACCCAACAGGTTGGCAGGATTCTTGGCTCTGATATCACTGTAATGACTCTTGTCCAATCTGCCCTTAAAATTTTAGTTTAAGTGGTTTGACATTTCATCAAACACTTGACATGCAACTCCATTCAGCATATAGATGATCCTACTTCTGATTTTCTTTTAATGTTTTCTCATAAGTTGACAAAATGCATGAATAAATGACAACTTCTAATCTGAATGACTAACCAATGAAGAATGTGATTGACTGACATGAAATTGCAGTCTCAAATCATTTATAATGAACAAGGACCATTCATTGGCATTTCATCAAACAATTGGCATGAAATTGATTTTCTTGAATATGTGAGATTCTACTTATATTTGCATTTTATCAAACAATTGCTTGCAATCTGATATTTCACTAAGGACTGATAATAAATTGTAGATCGAACTTGTGAAACTCCGACTATTACATAACATTATAATGTCCATTCAAGACTAATCTCTTCCCTTTACATCATGAAGACTATAATAAGAAGTATTTCAGACATTATTTTATATCAGATTACTTACTTGACAGAATGTTGTACTCAACTGCTACAAATCACTTTATTGACAGTAATAAATTCATTCAAAATGTAGACCCAGATTATATTCCAATACACTCCAAATGACATCAAAGATTGAGAGTCGATCCAATCTGGGAATGACGGACAACAGAGAGATGACCTTCAGTAGCTTAGAAAGTCGACTGATGCTGAGAATAGCCAATACGTCTAGCTTCCACAAATTTGAGTGCATACACGTCTTTTGTCTTAATTCTTGTCTTGTCCTCTTCCAGTTGCTCAAATAATTGCACCCAAGTATTATTGGGCTCACAAGCAAGCAACACCCGATTTCATAATGCAAAAGCGATCTCCTTGCTTATTCGATTATCTTCTTAACTCATGCGCAACTCCTCAAGAAATAGACGCGATTCCCTATAGGATGATAAGACCACGTCTTTTTGTTTTATCCGTCAATCCTCTTGCTTGATACTTGTCGATTCATCAGATTATATATTCAAACTTCTTATATGCAACGGCCTTCATGTAATTGCCACAGCTTAATACTTCCTTGTCTCATAGCAGGCTAGCACCTCCTGAAACTCAAATCCTCTTCCTTTTGTCTTTTTCTGCAGACATATAATATTTTGTCTTATTCTCACCAAGTCGACCTTCAAGTCAAACTTATTTACCACATCAAGCCAGCTCACTTGATTTTTCAATTCCAAGCAACTCTCAATAGTGATTTGAATTAAGATTATTCAACCTCTGATTAAAATCGACCAAGCAAGCAGGCAGCTAGGTCTCCAATATTTTAATCTATTCATTTATAATCTCAGAAATCTTTCCACAATTAATTAGATATCTGCTTGCTTGAGAAGCTAAGTATTTTCAGTTTCATTCCGAGGGTTTGAATAATTTACAAATGCAATAGCTGATGTATTATTGCAGTTTGTATAAGGGTTTAAAACATATGAAATGCCTGTAGAAACCCTGGATGGATTCCTCCACAACCTCCAACTAGGGTTGATATTTCACAACCGAACCCGATATCCTAGAGTCTTCAAGCCCTCAGACCTGAAAAGCCTTCAAGCTCTCCCAAACTGAAATGAGAAGTAAAATCGAAGTATGCCCAAATGGCTAGCTCTCAACTCCTTATAAAGAACTCTTTAATCTTCTAGAAAGATCCTCCAAGAAGCTTCTAGAAGAAAATTATAATATTTCCAAAAGTGACGTTATAATATTTTATTTTCACTTAAGTCACTTTTAAAATATTGACTTTATAATTTATTCTTTTATTTTAATTAAAATAATCAATTAAGTCATCCTTTTGAAATATTATTAATTTTTTGCACAACTTAATCAATTAAATTAATTAAGTCACTTCATCACAAATGTTGGGGACATTACACTTTGCACTTTCTAATCACCTAGATCCCGATGTGGGCAAGGTGAGAGTATACGGTGGCAAAGCTTACAATGCAATGCTACTGAAGTAAACCACTTGCTCAGTAGGGTGAGTATGAAATCTCCAAAACATGAAAGGAAACCTCCACTTATTCAATAGGAAACAAGAAAGAATTAATTTGCTTATTCAGTGGCAATTACATGAAACTAGAAAGAGATCATCTACTTGTTTAGCAAGAATTAGATATGCCACTTATTCAGTGGGATTAGCAATAGAAACATTTATTCAGTGGGGTAAGTAGCCAAAACAAAGAAGAACAAATCTATTACACCCCGAAATTGTATAGCTACTATTTTAGCAATGCTTAGAGCATTCTGTTTGTAAGGAAGGATTTGGATGAATAAAATGTGTTGAACCTTGTTATCAATTTGAGAATCTTTTTACATGTTATAATTGACTCATTCTGTGTTCTTGATTGATGTTATTCTTGGATTAAGCAATGCATGTAAAAGGGGATAAATAGTCTTGTTTTTATAATTGATTTATATACTGCAAATGTTATGAGCAAGTAACTGCCGTGGTTTTGTGCCAATGGATACAGGAACAGGAACTATTCCTCCAAGCGGAGGGGAGACATCACTTGGGAGAGGGGCTTGGTCGGATAACCGGTAAAGTTAATCAATTGAGCATACACACACTTCACTAAGGGTTTTGGGAACTGAGTCAAATAGAGTTATCTTGATAAGTCATCCTTAGGCTTAGGAGTTTGGATTACTTCTTTGTGCTTTGTGAGTGGTACTTGTTAACTGACTTACTGTTCTGTGAGCCTTGAATGTGAATTGAATTGATAAGTATGGCATAGACAGGATGTATATGCGTATACGTGTACCACTCATATGTATGTAGCAACATGTATGACATATCGATACAGATGTATGATGGGCAATTATTATGCCATACACGTGTCGACATGGCATACATACAGAAACATACACATGACTAACACACCTGTAAACATATGCACACTATCTATGATGTTTGTGATAACATTATTATAATGCCTTGAATTTATAGTTAAATGTATAAATACATGTTTGCACAAACAGGTGTATTGGAAGTATGCTATCTGGCTCACAATACACGTATTTGGATGATTTAATGCAAATATGTATAGATATATTTAAGTGTAAATATGTAAATAAAAGTATATGTATATTTAATATTATATATATATATATATATATATATATATATATATATATATATATATATATATGTTATTATAGTCTTACCCAGAATAAATATATAGATATATATAGTTATATTTAAATATTAAAACATTTAAATAAATGTATATAAATATATTTATCAGGGTAAATAAAACTACAATAAATTATATATAATATAATATATGATATAAATATAATAATTTATTTACATCTTAAAAAAATAAGTCTTGGGAAGAAAAAGACGTAAACTTCTTTAGTCGCTTGGTAAATAATATTTACCATAAGAATAAATGAATTAAAGACTTCTATAGTCTTTTGGGAAGAACCCGTATGAAATATGGGATTGTGAAATAAATAAACGTTTTATTTTGAAAATCATTTGAGTTATCAAATATTTTATAAAACTATGTATTGCGAATTTCATTCGCCGAAATCTGGAAGTATATGAAATACGCCAAAGCTAAAGTTCTAACTTTTGATTTCAAAGGAAAATGAGGAACTCGCGCGACTGGGAACACGTGCGCGCGAGCATAGACCAGGTCACAGCTTGCCATCCGCCATTCGGAGAATGTGTGAGAATGATGGGATAACTCAGTTGGCCAGGTGGGACGCATTCTACATATGACGTTTTCCTGCAATGAGTTTAATCCGCCATTTTTGGGTGCCCAGGCTGAGTATGCCTGTAGGTGTCTTTCATTCGCTTTTTACTATGTGTAAGTTGAAAAATTCTCCCTGGATAAAGGTCGAATCATTTTAAATTTGCTGAGTAACTTGCTAAATAGCTGCCACTTCATGGATTGACATTTTCAAATATATATAGGTGTCAATTCTCATGCCAAAATGGTAGCAGGCATGAGAATTCGAAACCTATATATATAGAGCTTCTCACTTGCTATTTTCACCAATTTACTTCTACCTTTGTTGTATCCGAATTTGTCTTTTGAAGAGCCACTATTTGTCATTGCTGTGTACGAATTACTTCTGCCATTGCTATATCTGAAATTGCTTATTGAAAGCCACATTTTGCCATCTGCTGTATGCGAATTTGCTTAGAGAGCCATTTTATAAATACTATACCCTTTTTGAGAGGACTGTGGAATTTATATGCTGCAAATATATATATACCTGTTGTAGAAACCAGAATTGTGAAAAAGTGTAATCAACAATACCTGGAAAATACCCCATCCAATCTGTGATTAGAATCTGGAAAAGACAGAAAGGAAGTGAGAGATTTAAAGAAGAAGCTACAGACTGAATTTGCTAGCAGCAAGGAAACAGGCATGAGAGTTATCTCTTAATACTTCTGTTATTTGAATTAGATAAATCTACTTGTTTAAATTATGCATTACTTTGTATTGTGGTATAAGAAGAGTAGACAAGTAAAGGAGAAATTCAGTTTCCTATTTATAATTTGTTATATAGGAACAGTTTGTTATAAAGGAATAGCTTGTTTATAAAGGAATAGCTTGATTTCAAAGGAATAGCTTGTTTAAAAAGGAATAGCTTGATTTCATAGGAATAGCTTGTTTATAAAGGAATAGCTTGTCCAGATAAATGAAAGGAAATGTTGGAATACTTTTAAGAATTTACTTGATGAATTGTATTTATGTGAATACTGCTTGATCTCCTTATATAAAGGAAGTGAGGAACTAGTTATTAAATATTAGGATGAGGATGCGGTCAGTACCAAGGTAGTCTAAAGCTTTAAAATTAGTAGGTTAACTAGGAAAAGCTATGTACTCCATGGATAAAGAATTCCAGAATAGGAGTTACCCGAAAGACCCTTGTTGACTGCATTTCAATTCCTGATTAAGTAGGTGATGTAGGAGGTCTAAGGTGATTGACTACCCGCGGTAAAGGACTTAGCCTACGCGTAGTGTTATACCCAAAATGAAATTTTTGACATTCTGCTTAAATTGAGCTAAACAACGTAAAAATGCCATCTAAAGTATGTTTTAGGTCAAACCAAATATGAAATCCTTGTGGGTTTCTGTCAAGGAACCTATGGTTAAAATTTTGAAAAAACGAAAATTAGGGTTTTACACCCCTATTTTTATGGAAACCCTAAAAAATAGGACCTTCCCGGAAATGATTGAAAATAATTCTGATAGGCTTAATTGCCTTCACGATCACACTGATCAAGTCAGAATTATCAAAAAATATGTTTTACTCTGGTGGGTCTATTTCTATTTTTCAGGAACAAAGTTAGGAGCTCCGCAGCCATTAATGGCAGATTGGCCAGTACCAGGTGCTGAAAGCTAAACCTCAAAAGCTTCAACGAAGAAACCATGGCGGAAAAAGATAAAAATGATGACGTTCAACGAAGGAGATTCTCAAAACGGAAAAGGCCAAAATTTGGCTAAGTCTGGAAGGTGCACGTTTTGTCTACCAAGGCAAAACATAGTCTACAGTGGTTAAAAGCGCCCCTCTTGAAGAAAGGCGCCCTTGAACCTTAGAGGGCAAATCAAATCATCTGGCAGTGTCAAAACAGTCATCCTCTTCACTTTCATACTAGCTCGACAACGAAACAATCAGCAAGATTATCTGATTCAGCAATCATTGACCGACCGTCAGCGAAGTATGGAGGATCCATTGACGACAGAAGTGCCAAATCTGAAAGCTTCAAGGTAAAAGCGCCCTTGCTGGCCAGGGGCGCCCCTCAGTTGCAGACATCAGATGAATCCAAGAGCTGTAGCTTTATACATGATATCTTTCCAGCTTCCTCCCGGCTACGTGATCAATCTAACAGCAAGTCCACAAGACACACCAGACGATCACGAGACGAGATCAAGCAGAAAAAGCCAAATTTGAAAAAACTGGAAAGATAAGCCAGAAAATGGCTAAGGCATGGCTAAAAGCGCCCCTCTCAAGGAAAGGCGCCCTTTCCTAAAGGTGTCCAGATTCAGCCGGAATCTTCACTACCTCCCAAGACGACCTTCTCAGCTATGACCTATCTCGTCAGCGAGACTATCAGCAAGAACTTCCGACAAATCAATCGACTGATGAAGAAGGTCAAAGGCTGGCAGTCCACAACCAAGATAAAACTAGGCAAAAGCTAAAAGCGCCCCTGCTGGCCAGGGGCGCCCTTTAGTTTGGAGGCCCAAAACTTGCCAGCTGCCACTGCAAAGTCAGGCATCGTGAACAAGACTGAACCAGCTACCCGACACATCATCAAGCAGAATCATCTGATTCATCAAACATCGGGAACGTCAGATCAAAGCAAAGAGGGTCTGAAAAGGTCAAAACGAAGAACGAGTCAGTGAAAATTGACTAAGGCATTGTCAAAAGCGCCCCTTTCAAGAAAAGGCGCCCTTCTTTCTGGAGGCCTAAACTCAGTTTTCTGAGCTAACCTCTCCCAGGCATATCTAGTCACATTGATCCTGCCTCAACAACAGAACTGTCAGATACTGCTCGAGATCAACTGAGCAACCTGAATCGAAGATCAAACAGGAGCACTTCAGCTTGCAAAATAGGCAAAAAAGATCAAACTCAAGGTTGGACGCCTAAAGGAAAGTCAAACAGAAATGTTGACTTGAGTTAGCAAAATTTGGAGCCAAAAAAGAGAAAAACACTCCACAATCAGTGGAAATCATCTTTTGGAACTCCAAATCAGGACTGAATGATGAGTTATCTTCCATACTTTGTGGATCTTAACCCTAATTGCCTTATATTCATGCTAGGCGTCCCTTTTCCTCATTATTCTTTTTGCAGGTTGAAGGATAAAACATCAAGTAGCTCCCAAGAACAAGTTTTCAAGATCTGGCAGGGGTTTTGAACGGATCTTCAATATTTTTGAAGATAATTGGCAGTAAAAGCATTCTTCTCCCAAGATTGTTTCCAGAGACAGATTATTACAAGTGGCAGTTTATAACTTCCAATCCATCTTCTGTCTATTTCCTCTACTTCTGTCTATATTTCTTTTGCATGTCACAGGAAACGACAGATTTTCACAGATCTGACCAACTGGGTATGATCAGCACAGCTTTTTCAACAAAACCCACATGGTAGATTTTTTCAGAAAAAGTAGCCCTGCTGCCCCTATTTTTTAGGGTTTCCGGAAAAAGTCATAATATTGAAAAACGGACAAACTGGGTTTGTTTGGCTCTGAAGCACGAACAAAACCCATGTGTTAGATTTTTTCGAGAAAAATCACTTTCTGGTGCCCTTGCTGCCTCTGCCACCGAAGGGCTCTTGCATGTCAAAGAAAAACTCGTTTTTTCGAATTTCTGACGATCTGGGTCTGTTTAGAAAATCATTCTTAACAAAACCCATGTCTCAGATTTTTTCGTAAAAACTACCCCCGGCGAGGCTATTTTTAGCATTTCCAGAAAAGTGTCAGAACAGGGTCAAGTGCCCAGTCAATATTCAAGGTTTTCAGAATGCAGTACTCTCAGGTACAATACAAGACCAAAACAGTCTTATACCATGATTACCTGAAAACGACTGATACAGACTTATGGCAGAAAAATCCAGAGGTCAGTTCTGAAGACTTGGAGGGCATGAATCAAATCACATTGCAGAACATCGAAGAATCCGGTTTGTTTCAAGCAGCATCTATTCCAATCACCTTACAAAGCATCGAGCTTGTAATTGCTTGCACTAAGCATTACAACCCGACTACAAGAGAGATCCTGTCAGTTGACGGGAGGGTGATTTGCAGCTTGAAGCCAGTAGACATAGAGACTTGTTTTGCAATCCCACCATGCCCTACCAAGAAGGTCATATCAGTGACAGAATGCGAAAAGGCATTCGAGGCTTCAAAAGACAAGTGTTCGCTTATAATGGCTGAACATTGGCTGAAAACAAAGAGGAACAGTTGCCCAGAGTAGTTGGTAGAGGAGAATTCAAAGACGAGTACGGAGTGCTAATCACCCTACTCAGCAGAGTCACTGGACAAGAGGAGGGAAAATCCTTCCAGCCGTGGATGTTCTACATTATTGGCAAGATAATCAGCAGAAAAGAACGTTACGACTGGGCCTCCCTGATCAGTGACACACTCCACCAACAATTCACCGGATTTCTAGAAGAGCACCGTTTCCACATGTGTTCATACCTGGTCTACCTGATAGCCTTCCAAGGCGATTTCAGAACATTAAACACTGTGGGAACCCTGGGTGTGCAAAAGGTACAAGAATACTTTCCTCGCTTGGAGTTCACTCTAGCGGAAAGACATTTCAAAAGAATAAATGACCTTTTTACTATGCACACCGTGCACGAGCTAGACCATGAGATGCACGTGCGTATTTCACCAGCAGCTAAGGCAGCAATGGTGGACTGGGCGGATTGGTTCATACAATTCCCCACTTTCACCTACATACGCGTGTATGGCTATAATGGCCACCCCGCCATGATGCCACGTTACCCCTCAGATAGGGTAGTGTTCATGGAATTCCTGAGGCAATTGGCCGATGTTCACTCTTACCTTCGCGTAAAGAAAAAGGCTGCAGTGAACTTTCCTCTTCAGATGGGACTCTACAGATGCAGAACAGCAGCTGATGCAAGGTTGATAAGCCAAGAAATAGTGAGATTTAATCTCAAGTACCTCATCGACAGGAGGCCATCCTATGACCCCAGAGGCATCTTCGCAGCTCACCTTGAGCAAAGATCATCACATGAACCTTTCATGGAAGATTTTTGGGTCAACTGCGAGGATGAGTTCGAAGTGAGAAGAAGGAACCATAGCAGATTCAAGCTCTCACAGATTGCAGAATTCATGTCAGAAGACATCGAGGGCTTATCTGAAGACGAAGGAGAAGTTATTCTTTCTTCCTTCTTCACGGGTCTAGTGGATTCACAACCACTCGGCAAGGTAGACTGGTACGCGAAAGAGAGTACGTCTATTGAGGAAAGAACGGGTAGAGTAGTTCGACACAGTCAACTCTACCTGGACAGTAAAAGGACAAGGAAGGTAGTACTTCCCCGATCAGAGCCGCCAGCGGTTCAGTCTACACTACCTTCCACGTCTAGGAGGAAACCCAGACAGAAGAAGATGAGCTTTCCTCCAGAAGGAATGCGGATGTCAGGAAGCACATGGGGGAGAAAAGGAATTGCCAGCACAAGCCGGCAAGAGGTACAGGTGGAGACAGCCACCAATTTGCCTGAGACAGTTGAGACCGCTGCAACTACACAAGAACCAGTGATTGAAATAATCGCTGTAGAGGCGGAAACCATTGTAGAAGAAGTTGTAGCAGAAGCGGTGCCAGTGATAGAAACAGAGCCACCAGCTTCACCACCATCACAGAGGTCACAAAGTCCTATTGATTTGGACTCGCCACCACGAGACATTGCCACGGCACAGTCTCGTTCTTCTAGCATTCAGGGGACCTATGTTCCTCCTCCCAGCGATGCTAGCCGAGATTCTATCTGGCTGGAAAGCTCGCTTGGGAGAAAGAGGGAGAGGCCTTCATATCAGCTTGACTTCTCTGAATTCCATCATGTCCCACAAGACATGCCGGTAAAGAAGTTGAAGAAGCAGACACATGTAGAAAAGAATGCAGAGAACGAGGTCATCATAGAGACTGCTGCCCCACCTGAAGACAAAGATATACATAATGTGAGGGTTGAGGATTTCACGCTTTCAAAGGTGAACCTTGGAAAGACCACTCGACAGGTGGAGGCAGACCTTCTTGGAATTGCCTCGGCGAGTGTCAAAGAAAGGATGACAAAAGATGGACAAGACAAAGCAGCCTTGAAGGCTGAAATCCGTCAGCTAAAGTTGTACATTTCTAGTTTGATACATGACACTCCAAACTCCTCGGCTTTGCCTCAAGGACTGTTGGATCTCCCAGCTGAAAGGAACCATCATCAGTTGATTACATACGGTAAACACTTGAGACGTCAAGTGGATGAGTTTGTTGTCAAAGGGCGGTGTGTGTTGACAGAAGCATATCAGCTGAGAGACAGAGCACATGGACTTCGATCAGAAATCCAGAAGTCAGATATAAAGGCAGCTCAAGAGAGGCCGAGAGAGGAGGCGACAGTTGCTGATTTGCAACAAGCATATGAATCAGTTACGACCACAGAAAATAAACACCATCTCTTTGAGTGGAAAGAACAGGTGGCATACAAGGTGAGAGCCTATGATGCCAACTCTGTGGAGCTGATTGACTATAGACGCTTCGTCGCCAATATTATCAACTTCGCAAGAACGTTGGTAATATCCTTCCCGGAGTTAGAATATCAGCGGGAAGGAGGAGAATATGTGGAACTTGAAACCGTGCAGACACGATTCCAGGATGTCATCCGATCTTCATTCCTTGAAGATCCCAATGGCTGCAAATTAGCCAAAATTGCAGCCATGTCTGTCCAGTTAGATGAAGCAGCTGCCCAATGCATAACCTATCATCAGCAGCTTACGACGGGTGAAGAAATGCTTAGACGCCACATAGTCATTTGAAGAGCATTAATTGCCCGGAGGCCGAAGAGGTCAATGACTGGATAGAGACTTTGTTGACCAGTGGTGAAGAGGTGTAAAGCACCAAGGGAGGACGTCCTACCCTCCAAATAGCATTAATGATGACTGAAGTCAACTTGATGCCCCTTTCCAAGTTGACTCCAGATCTCCACAGATCATGCATGTCAGATCCCACTAATCTAGGATGTCTATTTGACTCCCACGATTTGTGGATCTCAGATTTCCTCAAAAGGTGGATGTCTATTTGGAGACACATTTGTAACATAAGTTCACTTTTAGTTAGGTGTCAGTCAACTGAGGTAGACTTCCAGTTTGACTTTTGTTTAGTTTCAGTTAACTGAAGTAGATTTCCAGTTAACTGTTTGCTCACCTACATTTAGACATAGAATAATATCTTGCTGATTGGCAAGAACTGTTTGTTAACTCAAGGAGATTTTAGGGTTGCCTACTCCTTTGAGTTCCTATAAATAAGAGCCTTAGGTTCTTTATTTGTTTAACCTTTATTTGCTAGCAAAATTGCTGCGCCACTGTTGCCAGAGTTCGCTTGTTTATATCTGTTCACTCTTGGATGAGAGTTCGTTGGTTGATCGCAATTGTGCATGATTTCGTGCCTTTGCTGTCCCGACCTTTGTAATTCTTTGAAGAATCTTAAAGAATAAATCAGATGGTGCAAGCTTGATTGATCTAATTATTTGAGTTATTCAAAGTCTTGTTTTTAAATAGTGCATTGTTTCAATCTCCTCCTTGGACAGGTGTCGTCGCCTCCTTGGATATTTTGTCATCAATCATTATCGTTTGATGTTGTTTAATGATCTTTCTTGCAGCCTAGACTTTGGACAGGTGTCGTCACCTCCTCGGGAATCCTGTTAGAAAGGCCATCGTCCCTTGTTGTTTCCAGTGAGCTGCTTCCAAGCCTATACCTCGGATAGGGGTTCCTCCTCCTTGGCAAGTCTCAGATCCAGTTTACCGTAACGAGTGTTTGCTTGTATCGAGCCCTATCTTGGTATATATCCAAAGGTTCAGAGCCTCGGCCATATTCCATTGAGACGGAGGATTCAAGTGATCCAACCATACCATTTCGCTCCTACGCCCTCATGCTCTGTTTATCTTGAGGAGGTAGGATAGTTTAGAAGCTTAGTTAGTCGTAGTTAAGATCTGCGGAAACCAGAGAAAAAGCTTAGCTACGGCGCATTGGTTTATGCACCCTTGTGTCCTGCCGCTGAGTAAAAAAGATAGGAAATCTTAGTACACCCCTTTTTTACAGTATAAAATCAGCAAAGAGAGATCTTCCTCTCTATAATCCGAAGAGCATGTACTAACACACTTGCAATAGCTGTCCGTTTCCAATAAGCACTCCAGAGGTGCTAATTGAAACGCCAACACGTAGGATAAGATAGCCTCAAGTCAAACTGAACCTGACTTAGTGCATGTGATAGATGACCATCAGTTTAAATACTACCGAAACACTTTGGCCAAAGTAGTGTAGTACACCTACGTCCACTTAGACTGTGAGACGATTACATTGTCAGTTCACCGTAGTCCAAAATACATACTAGATTGAGATTGTGAGGACACAAGGATTTAGTTATGTAGAACTTCACACTATGCTCAGTTGGTCATACAGAACCGGTTACCCAACCAATCTCTTCGTAGAAGGGAGGGTCGTCTACTTAACAGTAAACGTGTGGGAGACCGCATTATAAGTTCGTGGTTGACGGAAAAGCACCTGATGTTTCTCCTCCACAGTAGACTTCTGATGAACCAAGGTTTGAAAGGGAAGAACCTGGACCGTCTTCTTCCTATTTGCTCAAAAGCTTCCGAGCTATGATTGAAACTTGTAAGATTCTTACTCTGTTATTTATTTTGAAAGAAAAGTAATGTCGAATTGCGTATTCTGTTATTTACTTGGAAAAGAGAATAATGATGTATTGTGTCAATTATTTCTTTATGATGAAATGTTGCAGTAGAATGAAAAGAAAAGTTTATTTACTTTGTCATTATGTATGTCTTTCCTTGTATCTTATTTGTGAAAGTAGAAAAATTTTATTTACCCAGTTTGGGGGTTGTTACAAAATCACCGAATGGTACTACCAAATCAGTGTTATAGTAGGTTGCTCAATACAATGATATCAACAGTAATAATCCAGCTGCTATGATTAGAAATAGGCTAACAACATATCGAGGACAATCAGCCCATTGAAAACGAGATACCCCAAAGAAACAACAACAATATACTTGAATATAGAAGCAAATAGATGACTGATCTAACTCAGAAAATGAGTTGCAGCAGGTCTGCAACACTCAGAAAACACTGTAAACAGGTATGAAACTCTCCAATCACCAAGCTACAAGTTGGCACGTCACCCAAGAGTATCCTCCAAACCTCAAAGAACATTCCCAAACTGATTGCAAGGTTATAGGTTAATCATGGTGCCACCAAATCAGACTAAACAGCAATGAAAGATACCAGAAATCTTCACAACACCCAATGCACATGAAACCCCAAATGGCATCGGTGGCTGAGAGGAGCGATCAACTCCTAGAAATTCAATCCTCCATCAAACAATTTGCAATCGTGCACATGAGTAGCCCAAGTCTGCCAAATAGGATAAAGCAATACC
Source organism: Sequoiadendron giganteum (assembly GCA_007115665.2). Taxonomy (NCBI): domain Eukaryota; kingdom Viridiplantae; phylum Streptophyta; class Pinopsida; order Cupressales; family Cupressaceae; genus Sequoiadendron; species Sequoiadendron giganteum. The sequence goes on from CM021108.1 coordinate 37,820,110, forward strand.
CACAAAAGGTTTGGCAATCCTCCAATCAGCATGAACAAATCAGATGGTACGGCCTAGGCTTGAAAAGTGCAACCAGCAAGCATGGAACTTCAGAAAACCACTCCAAAAACACTCCAAAGCTCTACAAAATCAGATGTCACACAAAAATACATAGCTAGAAAACATCATAGAAGCCATAACTGAAATCAAACTGAAAACCATCACCAATAACTCCAATGGTGACTCCTGCAATGAAGCCACATCCATGTCCAGCTAGGGAGTATCTCTTAAGTCTCAACTCCAAAACTAGAGCAACTTTGAAGGTTGACGTCTCCAAAACCCTTGAAGGATTCAATCCTCACTTTGACAACACTTCGTTATCATCAAAATAGCATAACCCAAATGAGAGCACAAAGTGGGTTTATATAGAAATTAGGGCTCCAATTTTCAATTGCCTTTTCCCTCCAAAATGGGACGCCCCTCTCCAAGAGATATTTATTTTATTTTATTTTATTTTTCATTTTACTTCTCCATTTTGGCATCCACCTGTAATGACCCCTTCTCAAACCTGATATTTCCAGTGACCGTTGGCCTTTTTCAGGAAACCCGAAGGCTAGTCGGAAGGTAAAATTAGGGTTTCCTATTTCTGGGGATGTCTTTGCTCGGAGTTGGTGGATCTGACGGCGGATTCTTTCTGGGTTTTCAGAGAGCTTCGCAGTGGTATGATCATTTCGACATTCAGAGCATTTTCTGGAATTTACTTTTTTTAGTAAATTCTATTTTTGGCAGTATACAGGTTGGTCTCAGGTAGTTGACTTTCCCCTTCAGTTGTCTCAAGTGGCGTATTCAGTTTCGGGCTTCAGAATGCAGTTTTGGAGAGTTGAGATCATTTCACTTAAAAATAACATTATAATTTAAATGTTATTTTATCACCTTGGCCTAGTCAAATAACTTAATGTTATTTTAAAAGGTGGACTTGAAGGGTGGCGCCATCATTGAGGTTATATTAAAATTATATTGAATTTATCAAGTCAAAACTAAGCCTTAAGGAGGACGCATTTATTTAAGTGAGAAATTTAATGAAGTCAAAATTAAAGATGCTTGGAAAAGGACGCCATTTCTTGGGATTAAGGTTTTGACTTTGGAAAAGAAGTTAGGGTTTCAAGGAAGGTCCACAGAAGCTTATAAAAGACAGCCTTGGGTTCTCATTTGATCATCTTTTGTCTATGCTATTGTTATGCTGCCAAAATGGTTGCTGGATTGCTTCGAGGAATGAATGCCTCCTAGCCTTGGCTCGACTTCGTGCTTGAGAGATAGCACCTAGTGGAGAGGATTGCTTATTTTGAGTGAGTTGTAGTGAGGTTTGCATTGTAGTGTTGTTTTGCCATTAGAAGTTCAGTTTCTTGCATTTTATGTCATTTTCTGGAGTTGCTGATAACAAGGCTGAATCTGTAGTTTCACTCGTAAATCAGAAAACAAAAATAATCTCATTCTGGGTATTGTGTCATTGCATTTTATTGGTGAGGGCGCCCTTTCATGAATATTTGCAGATTTTAATACAAAGCTTATGATTTTATAATGCAAATCCGTCATTCCTTGAAAGCCGTACTTTCTGGAGTGCATTAGGATTCGTGTCAGTAATTAATAACCATTTTTAGATGCCATTTCTTATTACTAAGTTAGGCGCCATCATTTTGAGGGTCTATTGCATCAGATTTGAGATCATTTGGGTGAGAAATGAGAGAGTTATGAGCATATGAGTAAATTCATAGGTTGCTGGTTTTTCAATTTAAAGTGCAGATTTGTGATAAACCAGAATTAGAATCTTGATCATTGATGAGTTGTATTGTTTTGGCACTCTATCCAAGCTAAGGAGAGTTCTTTATGATGTATTATTAATCTTTCGAATTCCTAAGCTATTGGCAGGCGGATGATCCTCATTTTGTAAACTGACAGTAGTACTGGCAGTCATTTTCAAATCTGATTTGTAATGCTCTCTTTCATTATGAAGTTGTTTTGTAATAGATACATCTCTGCCCTATGGTAGCTACTTTCCCACTCTGGGTTAGCAAGCACATTCTGGGTGTTGAGTACTTTCAGCTTTTCAGTATTTCTTTCAAGCATTGTACTCTGTAACACTCCGCCATATGGTCGCCCCTCACTCCATACTGGATTGGGTAGCACATACTTGGTGTCGAGTTCCTTTCAGCACTTAGTGTAGAAGATCCTCTGACCATATGCTCGCCATCATCGGCGCCATTCTTGGTTAGAGTTCCTGCATAAGCAATTTGATTTAGATCCTCTGACCAATGCTCACACCTTGCCCACATCGGGATCCTGGTGTACATTCTGGTTAGAGTTGCTTCAGCACGTTTTGGGTTTAGCTGCTAACCTTAACGGGTGCATTTGTTTCTAATTTGTAATTTGAAAAACGAAAAAATTGGCTCGGAATACTTCAGTGGTATTAGAGCCAAGATCTTGCCATCCTGTGAACAATCCGTCTATGAGTGACAGAGAAAAGAGGTACTTTGCAAGAGAAGACAAGAAGGTTGGAAAACAGTTCCAGCTTTATCAACCTCCAGAAGGTCAGACAGCTTCAGGAATCTTGAGGGCTCATTGGGAGTCTTCTCAGGAAACAGACATGGCAGAAGGTGAGAGGTCAGTTGGGGGTAACGAGAGGATTACCAACAACAAAGATGACAGTGGGAAAGGGAGAGATGGGAGAGAAAGATCCATGAGTCCAGGAAAGAGATTTGAAAGAAAGATGGATGCCTCGATGGACATGGTATCTCTCATGATGGGGAAAGTGGGCCAGAACACCACTCCACAGAACAACTCAGGGCAGAGAGGGGAGCATAGTGCTTCCAACCAGCATAATGAGCATGCAGCTCGGACGGTGTCAAACAACACTTACATTTCCTCCAGGCCATTCAAACCCACCTTTTTGGCACCTATAAACAATCAGCCAGATCCTGAAGAGAATGCTTCATTCGTGGAGCAGTTGAGACTGGGTCGTGCAGAGTATGATTCTCTACCTGCCGACATCAGGATGGATATGTCCTATAACGATTTCATGGATCATTAAAGGAAAAACAAAGGACAAGGGAGACACTATGATCAAAGAAGACCATCAAACCAAGGAGACTTGTACCAAGCTGTCAACAAGGTGACACTTCCACACTTTGACGGGAGTGATTCCAGTTCAGCCCGAGTTTGGATTCAGAAGCTGGATAACTATCTAGCTCTCAGACCTATGGCAGAAGAAGAAGCGATCAAGTTCGCTACGCTACACCTTGATGGGGTGGCGCACGAGTGGTGGTACCATGGCTTAATTACTCTGGGTCATCGGTCTATCAGAACTTATGAGGAGTTCACTACTAGGCTCATCGAGAGATTTGAAAAGAAGGATCCTGAAATTCATTTCAGAGAGCTTGCACAATTGAGACAGTATGGCACAGTTGATGCCTACATTGCTGAGTTTCAGAGACTCTCAGTCATGGTGACTGGAATCACGGAGAGAAGACTGGTGATCCTCTTCAGTGAAGGTTTGACAGAACCGCTCAAGGGTTGGATTAAAGCCTTTGATCCACCAACCCTGCAAGAGGCCATGAAGAAGGCAAGAAACATGGAGTGGGCTGCTCCTAAGGCGAAGTTTCAATCTAACTCCCCCTTTCAGAAAAGGGATAAAGGGAAAAGACCTCAGCATAGACCTCCTTTGCGACCTCAGCATAAGGAGTTCAAACATCATAATCCTCATGTCACCAGATTGGATCCTGAAACCCTGAATGAGCTCAGAAGAAAAGGGTTGTGTTTCCGGTGCAGGGAAAAATGGTCTTAGGATCATGTTTGCCCTAAGGGAGTTAAATTCAATCAGATTGAGTACTATTCTGCTGGTGAAAGTAGTTCTGATTTTTCCGACCAGCAATCTGATTTTGAGGAGAGTGAAGTAGAAGGAGCTCCAGAAGAGTCCGGAGATGAGAAGGAAAGTGGAGGAGTCTTGGCTCAGCTTTCGAGTTTCCAAAGAAACGAATCATTCAAGGTTCGAGGGATGGTCAAAGGGCAGCGAATCGTTGCCTTGATCGACACTGGAGCAACACATAACTTCATTGATGAAGTTGTGGTAGCAAAGAAGGGGCTGCAAACTGAGGAGTTTGAAGGGTTCAAGGTCATGGTTGCCGATGGTTTCCATATTACATGCACAAAGAAAATCTCGAACATGACCATGCAATTGGGAAATTACGAAGTCAAGGATGACTTCTATGTAGTCCACATTGGAGATACTGATGCCGTCCTAGGCATTCAATGGCTGCGTTCTCTTGGGGAGATCTCCTTGAATTTGCAGACTACGGAGCTGAAGTTTCAGTCTGATGGGAAGAAGATAGTGCTCAGAGGAATGTCTAATGGGGGCCCTCGGGTTGTGTCATTCAAAAGAATGGCAAGGCTGATACGTCACGATCAAGCTGAGTGGGTTGCCGAATGCATGATCCTTCATGATAGTCCTGTAGAGACTAAACGTGACCAACCTCCTGATATTCAGTCCCTACTCACGAAGAAGAGCAAAGTCTTTGCAGATTTTCCTTCTGGACCACCACCTGAACGGGGTTCAAAACATATCATTAAGCTCAAGGAAGGAGCTAAACCGGTGATTACAACTCCATACCGGTACCCGAAGAGGCAAAAGGATGAAATCGAGAAGAATATTCAAGAACTCTTGGAGATGGGTTTCATTCGCCCAAGCAAGAGCCCCTTTGCATCTGCAGTGGTCCTGGTGAAGAAGAAGGATGGTACCATGCGCATGTGCGTGGACTATCGTGCTTTGAATCAGAGCACCATCAAAAACCGATACCCCATCCCCAGAATAGATGAGCTCATTGATGAGTTACATGGGGCCAAGTTCTTCTCAAAGATCGACTTGAGATCGGGTTACCATCAGATTCGAATGAGGGGATCTGATGTGGAGAAGACAGCTTTCAGATGTCACTATGGCCATTTCGAATTCTTAGTCATGCCATTTGGGTTGACTAACGCTCCGGCTACCTTTCAGTCTTGCATGAACCGTGTTTTTCAGAATCAGTTAAGGAGGTTTGTGTTGATATTTTTTGATGACATTCTGATTTACAGTAAGACTTGGGAAGATCATCTCAAGCACTTGGAGGAAGTGCTTAGTATCTTGGAATCTGAGAGTTTGTTCGCAAAAGCTTCCAAATGTGAATTTGGAATGGAGGAGTTGTTATACCTTGGCCACATAATCAGTGCTGAGGGAGTAAAGGTGGATCCGGAAAAGATCAAAGCAGTAGTTGATTGGCCACCACCTGAGAATTTAACTCAGTTGAAAGGATTTCTGGGTCTTTGTGGTTTCTATCGGAGATTCGTAAAGGGGTATTCACAGAATGCTGCTCCTCTTACTGATCTCACCAAGAAGGGAGCCTTTGTTTGGTCAGAAAAGGCTCAAATTGTTTTTGACAAGTTCAAAAAGATCATGAGCTCGTGTCCAGTCTTAGCTATTCCGGATTTCTCCAAGCCATTCGAGCTGCAGTGTGATGCATCAGGTGAAGGAGTTGGGGCTGTCCTGATGCAAGGCAAACACCCTATAGTGTTTGAGAGCAGAAAATTAAGGGGCGTCGAAAGGACATATTCAATTTATGACAAAGAAATGCTTGCCATTATGCATGCATTAGCCAAGTTTAGGCAGTACTTGGTGGGGAACAAATTTGTGGTTAAGACTGACCACAATAGCCTCAAGCATTTCATGCACCAGAAGGACCTAAATGAGAGGCAACAAAAATGGGTGAGTAAGCTTCAAGCTTACGACTTTGACATTGAATATGTCAAAGGGAAAAATAATATCGTGGCTGATGCTCTATCCAGAAGACCTCATCTTAGCTCATTGTGTGAGCTTACTGCAGATTGGAGAGACATGTTGCTTGCTGATTATGCCAAAAATCAGTTTGCAACCAGCATTCTTGAGGGTACTTTTCAAGATGAAAGGTACAAGATGATTGAGGGATTGATCCATTATAAGGGAAGAATCTTCCTGGTGGCTGATTCTAAGCTGAAGAAGAAGATCCTTTTGACTTTTCATGATATTCCAGTTGCGGGTCACCAAGGTTTTTTCAAGACATATAGGCAGATCCGAGAAAGATTTTCTTGGAAAGGGTTGAAAGGTGAAGTACAACGCTACATTCAGGATTGTCCGGTTTGTCAAGTGAATAAGAATGAGCACACATTACCGGCCGGTTTGCTGCAACCACTCCCTATTCCCAATAAAAAATGGGAAAGTATCTCGATGGATTTCATCACCGGGTTGCCCAAGGCCCAAGGGAAGGATTGTATTTATGTAGTGGTGGATAGGCTAACCAAATTTGCTCATTTCTTCGCCATTACTAGCACTTTCTCTGCAGCACAAGTGGCAGATCTGTTTTTCCGAGAAGTGTTTAGGCTGCATGGGTTGCCAAAGAACATTGTAAGTGATAGGGACAGCAAGTTCCTAAATACCTTTTGGCAAGAAATCTTCAAAATGAGTGGTACTGTGCTCACTCCAAGCACTAGTTACCATCCCCAAACAGATGGTCAAACTGAAATAGTGAACAAGTGGTTGGAGGGCTACTTGAGAAACTATGTGTCAGAACAACAAAGAGCTTGGGTCAAGTGGCTGCATATAGGCGAGTATTGCTACAATTCGTCCTTCCATATGTCGATTAAGATGTCTCCTTTCTTGGCACTTTATGGGTATGAAGCACCTAGTTTTGCAGATTTGGTGTTTGGTGACAGCAAAGCACCCCTAGCCAAGGATTTGTTGCAGCATCGTCAAGACATAATGAAATCCTTGAAGGATAATTTGCAGATTGCACAAAATCAGCAGAAGTTGTATGCTGATCAGAAGCGTGTTGAGCATTCTTTCGAGGTTGGGGATATGGTCTATCTTCGATTACAACCTTATAGACAATCTACTCTCAAGAAGAGTGGAGCTGAGAAGCTCAAACCTCGCTTCTATGGGCCATTCAGGGTCATCAAAAAAGTTGGGGCAGTAGCTTATGAATTAGAGCTACCTTCTGATAGCAGAGTGCATAACGTCTTCCACGTGTCTCGCCTCAAGAAGGCACTTGGACATAACGTGGTTGCTTCATCACAGTTGCCACCTTTGGATGAAGAGGGACAGTTGGTTCTAATTCCAGAGGAGATACTTGAATTCAGAGAACGTTCTTTGAGGAAAAGAACCATCAGAGAATACCTGGTGAAGTGGAAGAACCTGCCTATGGAGGATGCGACTTGGGAAAGTGATGAGATTTTGCAACATCCTGGCTTGCGATTGCTTGAGGACAAGCAATCTTGGGGAGGGCGGACTGTAATGACCCCTTCTCAAACCTGATATTTCCAGTGACCGTTGGCCTTTTCAGGAAACCCGAAGGCTAGTCGGAAGGTAAAATTAGGGTTTCCTATTTCTGGGGATGTCTTTGCTCGGAGTTGGTGGATCTGACGGCGGATTCTTTCTGGGTTTTCAGAGAGCTTCGCAGTGGTATGATCATTTCGGCATTCAGAGCATTTTCTGGAATTTACTATTTTTAGTAAATTCTATTTTTGGCAGTATACAGGTTGGTCTCATGTAGTTGACTTTCCCCTTCAGTTGTCTCAAGTGGCGTTTTCAGTTTCGGGCTTCAGAATGCAGTTTTGGAGAGTTGAGCTCATTTCACTTAAAAATAACATTATAATTTAAATGTTATTTTATCACCTTGGCCTAGTCAAATAACTTAATGTTATTTTAAAAGGTGGACTTGAAGGGTGGCGCCATCATTGAGATTATATTAAAATTATATTGAATTTATCAAGTCAAAACTAAGCCTTAAGGAGGACGCATTTATTTAAGTGAGAAATTTAATGAAGTCAAAATTAAAGATGCCTGGAAAAGGACGCCATTTCTTGGGATTAGGGTTTTGACTTTGGAAAAGAAGTTAGGGTTTCAAGGAAGGTCCACAGAAGCTTATAAAAGACAGCCTTGGGTTCTCATTTGATCATCTTTTGTCTATGCTATTGTTATGCTGTCAAAATGGTTGCTGGATTGCTTCGAGGAATGAATGCCTCCTAGCCTTGGCTCGACTTCATGCTTGAGAGATAGCACCTAGTGGAGAGGATTGCTTATTTTGAGTGAGTTGTAGTGAGGTTTGCATTGTAGTGTTGTTTTGCCATTAGAAGTTCAGTTTCTTGCATTTTATGTCATTTTCTGGAGTTGCTGATAACAAGGCTGAATCTGTAGTTTCACTCGTAAATAAGAAAACAAAAATAATCT
>CM021108.1:37828472-37865795 GCA_007115665.2 Sequoiadendron giganteum
GAATTCATTCTTTATTGTTACGCGTCAGAGTACACTCTTTCTGCCATACTAACCCAGAAGCTGAATGAGGAGTCGGAATCGCCAATTGCTTTTATGAGCAGTAGTTTCAAAGACAGCGAATCCCGTTACTCCCAAATTGAAAAGAATGCCTATGCTGTCGTGAGAGCTGTAAAGAATTTTAGATTCTACATCTTAAATGCTCGTACCACAGTCTATGTCACCGATCCTGCAGTCAAAAGTATCCTAACTCAGCAGGAGATGGGGACTAAAAGAGGCAACTGGATCGCCAAGGTCCAGGAATATGACTTAGATATCAAGCCGACCAAACTCGTCCGCGGGAGAGGTCTATGCCAGCTCATGGCGGAAGACGGTGATCTAAAGTATCAGGCGGCTGATGGCGTAATAGGAACAGAAACCGAAGAAGACCTTCCAATGGTCTTGTTGGTTGATTCTGCCGAGGAGTGGTACTCAGAACTATGGTACTACGCAACCTATGGAGAATGTCCAAACCACTTGGACAAGCAGCAGAAAAGAACCCTGAGGTTAAGAGCACAAAACTATGTGCTGCGAGGCAATGTTCTATACAAGCGTGGACTTGATGGAACATTCCTGCTTTGCGTCAGTAGAGACCAACAACGGCGATTGTTGGAAACATTTCACAACGAAGCATGCGGTGGCCACTTTTCATCAAGGGTCACAACATTCAAAATTCTGCGAGCACAGTTCTTTTGGCCAACTCTGTTCCGTGACGCATATGAATGGGTGCGACAATGTCAACAGTGCCAACATTTTGTTGGCAAAATCAAGCTAGCAGCCATTCCATTGAGGCCAGTAATAATAGATGCCCCATTCCAGCAATGGGGTATCGACTTCATAGGTCCGCTAAACCCACATTCCAGTAAGGGGCATGTCTATGTCCTTACGGCAACGGATTATTTTACCAAATGGGTTGAAGCCGTGCCTGCGAAGAATGCTACTTCCGAAGTTGTGTGCACATTCCTCAAAGAAAACATCATCACACGCTTCGGAGTACCAAGAAAGATCGTGACCGACAATGCTACAAGCTTCTCATCAGAGGAGTTACTAGAATTCTGTTTTGACTACGGCATCACACTGTCCCATTCTTCAGATTACTATCCACAAGGCAACGGACAAGCCGAATCATCCAATAAGAACATAGTCACGATCGTGCGCAAGATGGTTGAAACCAATCAACGGTCATGGCACATCAAGTTATACGACGCTCTTTGGGCTGATAGGATCACACCCAAGAGAGCTATCGGCACTTCCCCCTTCATTATCATATACGGCACCGAAGCGATGCTACCCATCACTTTGGAGTTGTCAGCTTTACAACTGGCATCCGCAATAGAAGATGAAGAGTTCAAGGATCCAATCCAAAAGCGCATCTTGTGTCTGACACAACTGCAAGAAGAGAGGATGGAAGTTGTTGATAAAATCACTCAGCACCAACAAAGAGTGAAGAAGATCTTCGACAAGAAGGCTCGGCAACGAGACGTTGAGATTGGAGATAGAGTCCTGTTGTGGGACAAGAGACACGAACCAAAAGGAATGCACGGAAAATTTGACTCCCTTTGGTTGGGCCCGTTCCTGATACATGATGTTGCAGGAGAGAATTCTTACATTCTCTCACATTCAGACGGGAGGCTCTTTCCACTGCCCTACAGTGGGCAGTACTTGAAACATTTCATTCCTTCGGGGATGGGGTGAGTATATTGTAGATAAATTTTTCGCTTTATCGTTATGTTGTTATGTTTTTCCCCGTTCCGTAAAGTATTGTCGTGTTTTAGGTGTTTTCTTTTAGGTAGTCTTGTTTTAGGTGAATAAATAGGTGAGCCCCAATAATGAAGGTGAACTTCAAGTTCTTATGTGAAATAGGAAATGAGTCCTGACCCCGTTACCCAACTAATAAAAGTACTGGTCTACGAAACTTCAGATTCTCGGTTCTCCTATGCCGGAGGTATCCGACATGGTCACCAGACGGAGCCTATGTTATACCCAAAATGAAATTTTTGGCATTCTGCTTAAATTGAGCTAAACAACGTAAAAATGCCATCTAAAGTATGTTTTAGGTCAAACCAAATATGAAATCCTTGTGGGTTTCTGTCAAGGAACCTATGGTTAAAATTTTGAAAAAACGAAAAATTAGGGTTTTGCACCCCTATTTTTATGGAAACCCTAAAAAATAGGACCTTCCCGGAAATGATTGAAAATAATTCTGATAGGCTTAATTGCCTTCACGATCACACCGATCAAGTCAGAATTATCAAAAAATATGTTTTACTCTGGTGGGTCTATTTCTATTTTTCAGGAACAAAGTTAGGAGCTCCGCAGCCATTAATGGCAGATTGGCCAGTACCAGGTGCTGAAAGCTAAACCTCAAAAGCTTCAACGAAGAAACCATGGCGGAAAAAGATAAAAATGATGACGTTCAACGAAGGAGATTCTCAAAACGAAAAAGGCCAAAATTTGGCTAAGTCTGGAAGGTGCACGTTTTGTCTACCAAGGCAAAACACAGTCTACAATGGCTAAAAGCGCCCCTCTCAAGGAAAGGCGCCCTTTCCTAAAGGTGTCCAGATTCAGCCGGAATCTTCACTACCTCCCAAGACGACCTTCTCAGCTATGACCTATCTCGTCAGCGAGACTATCAGCAAGAACTTCCGACAAATCAATCGACCGATGAAGAAGGTCAAAGGTTGGCAGTCCACAACCAAGATAAAACTAGGCAAAAGCTAAAAGCGCCCCTGCTGGCCAGGGGCGCCCTTTAGTTTGGAGGCCCAAAACTTGCCAGCTGCCACTGCAAAGTCAGGCATCGTGAACAAGACTGAACCAGCTACCCCACACATCATCAAGCAGAATCATCTGATTCATCAAACATCGGGAACGTCAGATCAAAGCAAAGAGGGTCTGAAAAGGTCAAAACGAAGAACGAGTCAGTGAAAATTGACTAAGGCATTGTCAAAAGCGCCCCTTTCAAGAAAAGGCGTCCTTCTTTCTGGAGGCCTAAACTCAGTTTTTTGAGCTAACCTCTCCCAGGCATATCTAGTCACATTGATCCTGCCTCAACAACAGAACTGTCAGATACTGCTCGAGATCAACTGAGCAACCTGAATCGAAGATCAAACAGGAGCACTTCAGCTTGCAAAATAAGCAAAAAGATCAAACTCAAGGTTGGACGCCTAAAGGAAAGTCAAACAGAAATGTTGACTTGAGTTAGCAAATTTGAAGCAAAAAAAGAGAAAAACACTCCACAATCAGTGGAAATCATCTTTTAGAACTCCAAATCAGGACTGAATGATGAGTTATCTTCCATACTTTGTGGATCTTAACCCTAATTGCTTTATATTCATGCTAGGCGTCCCTTTTCCTCATTATTCTTTTTTGCAGGTTGAAGGATAAAACATCAAGTAGCTCCTAAGAACAAGTTTTCAAGATCTGGCAGGGGTTTTGAACGGATCTTCAATATTTTTGAAGATAATTGGCAGTAAAAGCATTCTTCTCCCAAGATTGTTTCCAGAGACCGATTATTACAAGTGGCAGTTTATAACTTCCAATCCATCTTCTGTCTATTTCCTCTACTTCTGTCTATATTTCTTTTGCATGTCACAGGAAACGACAGATTTTCACAGATCTGACCAACTGGGTATGATCAGCACAGCTTTTTCAACAAAACCCACATGGTAGATTTTTTCAGAAAAAGTAGCCCTGCTGCCCCTATTTTTTAGGGTTTCCTGAAAAAGTCATAATATTGAAAAACGGACAAACTGGGTTTGTTTGGCTCTGAAGCACGAACAAAACCCATGTGTTAGATTTTTTCGAGAAAAATCACTTTCTGGTGCCCTTGCGGCCTCTGCCACCGAAGGGCTCTTGCATGTCAAAGAAAAACTCGTTTTTTCGAATTTCTGACGATCTGGGTCTGTTTAGAAAATCATTCTTAACAAAACCCATGTCTCAGATTTTTTCGTAAAAACTACTCCCGGCGAGGCTATTTTTAGCATTTCCAGAAAAGTGTCAGAACAGGGTCAAGTGCCCAGTCAATATTCAAGGTTTTCAGAATGCAGTACTCTCAGGTACAATACAAGACCAAAACAGTCTTATACCATGATTACCTGAAAACGACTGATACAGACTTATGGCAGAAAAATCCAGAGGTCAGTTCTGAAGACTTGGAGGGCACGAATCAAATCACATTGCAGAACATCGAAGAATCCGGTTTGTTTCAAGCAGCATCTATTCCAATCACCTTACAAAGCATCGAGCTTGTAATTGCTTGCATTAAGCATTACAACCCGACTACAAGAGAGATCCTGTCAGTTGACCGGAGGGTGATTTGCAGCTTGAAGCCAGTAGACATAGAGACTTGTTTTGCAATCCCACCATGCCCTACCAAGAAGGTCATATCAGTGACAGAATGCGAAAAGGCATTCGAGGCTTCAAAAGACAAGTGTTCGCTTATAATGGCTGAACATTGGCCGAAAACAAAGAGGAACAGTTTGCCCAGAGTAGTTGGTAGAGGAGAATTCAAAGACGAGTACGGAGTGCTAATCACCCTACTCAGCAGAGTCACCGGACAAGAGGAGGGAAAATCCTTCCAGCCGTGGATGTTCTACATTATTGGCAAGATAATCAGCAGAAAAGAACGTTACGACTGGGCCTCCCTGATCAGTGACACACTCCACCAACAATTCACCGGATTTCTAGAAGAGCACCGTTTCCACATGTGTTCATACCTGGTCTACCCGATAGCCTTCCAAGGCGATTTCAGAACATTAAACACTGTGGGAACCTTGGGTGTGCAAAAGGTACAAGAATACTTTCCTCGCTTGGAGTTCACTCTAGCGGAAAGACATTTCAAAAGAATAAATGACCTTTTTACTATGCACACCGTGCACGAGCTAGACCATGAGATGCACGTGCGTATTTCACCAGCAGCTAAGGCGGCAATGGTGGACTGGGCGGATTGGTTCATACAATTCCCCACTTTCACCTACATACGCGTGTATGGCTATAATGGCCACCCCGCCATGATGCCACGTTACCCCTCAGATAGGGTAGTGTTCATGGAATTCCTGAGGCAATTGGCCGATGTTCACTCTTACCTTCGCGTGAAGAAAAAGGCTGCAGTGAACTTTCCTCTTCAGATGGGACTCTACAGATGCAGAACAGCAGCTGATGCAAGGTTGATAAGCCAAGAAATAGTGAGATTTAATCACAAGTACCTCATCGACAGGAGGCCATCCTATGACCCCAGAGGCATCTTCGCAGCTCACCTTGAGCAAAGATCATCACATGAACCTTTCATGGAAGATTTTTGGGTCAACTGCCAAGATGAGTTCGAAGTGAGAAGAAGGAACCATAGCAGATTCAAGCTCTCACAGATTGCAGAATTCATGTCAGAAGACATCGAGGGCTTATCTGAAGACGAAGGAGAAGTTATTCTTTCTTCCTTCTTCACAGGTCTAGTGGATTCACAACCACTTGGCAAGGTAGACTGGTACGCGAAAGAGAGTACGTCTATTGAGGAAAGAACGGGTAGAGTAGTTCGACACAGTCAACTCTACCTGGACAGTAAAAGGACAAGGAAGGTAGTACTTCCCCGATCAGAGCCGCCAGCGGTTCAGTTTACACTACCTTCCACGTCCAGGAGGAAACCCAGACAGAAGAAGATGAGCTTTCCTTCAGAAGGAATGCGGATGTCAAGGAGCACATGGGGGAGAAAAGGAATTGCTAGCACAAGCCGGCAAGAGGTACAGGTGGAGACAGCCACCAATTTGCCTGAGACAGTTGAGACCGTTGCAACTACACAAGAACCAGTGATTGAAATAATTGCTGTAGAGATGGAAACCATTGTAGAAGAAGTTGCAGCAGAAGCGGTGCCAGTGATAGAAACAGAGCCACCAGGTTCACCGCCATCACAGAGGTCACAAAGTCCTATTGATTTGGACTCGCCACCACGAGACGTTGCCACGGCACAGTCTCGTTCTTCTAGCATTCAGGGGACCTATGTTCCTCCTCCCAGCGATGCTAGCAGAGATTCTATCTGGCTGGAAAGCTCGCTTGGGAGGAAGAGGGAGAGACCTTCTTATCAGCTTGACTTCTCTGAATTCTATCATGTCCCACAAGACATGCCGGTAAAGAAGTTGAAGAAGCAGACGCATGTAGAAAAGAATGCAGAGAACGAGGTTATCATAGAGACTGCTGCCCCACCTGAAGACAAAGATATACATAATGTGAGGGTTGAAGATTTCACACTTTCAAAGGTGAACCTTGGAAAGACCACTTGACAGGTGGAGACAGACCTTCTTGGAATTGCCTCGGTGAGTGTCAAAGAAAGGATGACAAAAGATGGACAAGACAAAGCAGCCTTGAAGGCTGAAATCCGTCAGCTAAAGTTGTACATTTCTAGTTTGATACATGACACTCCAAACTCCTCGGCTTTGCCTCAAGGACAGTTGGATCTCCCAGCTGAAAGGAACCATCATCAGTTGATTACATACGGTAAACACTTGAGACGTCAAGTGGATGGGTTTGTTGTCAAAGGGCGGTGTGTGTTGACAGAAGCATATCAGCTGAGAGACAGAGCACATGGACTTCGATCAGAAATCCAGAAATCAGATATAAAGGCAGCTCAAGAGAGGCCGAGAGAGGAGGCGACAGTTGCTGATTTGCAACAAGCATATGAATCAGTTACGACCACAGAAAATAAACACCATCTCTTTGAGTGGAAAGAACAGGTGGCATACAAGGTGAGGGCCTATGATGCCAACTCTGTGGAGCTGATTGACTATAGACGCTTCGTCGCCAATATTATCAACTTCGCAAGAGCGTTGGTAATATCCTTCCCGGAGTTAGAATATCAGCGGGAAGGAGGAGAATATGTGGAACTTGAAACCGTGCAGACACGATTCCAGGATGTCATCCGATCTTCATTCCTTGAAGATCCCAATGGCTGCAAATTAGCCAAAATTGCAGCCATGTCTGTCCAGTTAGATGAAGCTGCTGCCCAATGCATAACCTATCATCAGCAGCTTACGACGGGTGAAGAAATGCTTAGACACCACATAGTCATTTTGAAGAGCATTAATTGCCCGGAGGCCGAAGAGGTCAATGACTGGATAGAGACTTTGTTGACCAGTGGTGAAGAGGTGTAAAGCACCAAGGGAAGACGTCCTACCCTCCAAATAGCATTAATGATGACTGAAGTCAACTTGATGCCCCTTTCCAAGTTGACTCCAGATCTCCACAGATCATGCATGTCAGATCCCACTAATCTAGGATGTCTATTTGACTCCCACGATTTGTGGATCTCAGATTTCCTCAAAGGTGGATGTCTATTTGGAGACACATTTGTAACATAAGTTCACTTTTAGTTAGGTGTCAGTCAACTGAGGTAGACTTCCAGTTTGACTTTTGTTTAGTTTCAGTTAACTGAAGTAGATTTCCAGTTAACTGTTTGCTCACCTACTTTTAGACATAGAATAATATCTTGCTGATTGGCAAGAACTGTTTGTTAATTCAGGAAATTGCTGCGCCACTGTTGCCAGATTTCGCTTGTTTATATCTGTTCACTTTTGGATGAGAGTTCGTTGGTTGATCGCAATTGTGCATGATTTCGTGCCTTTGCTGTCCCGACCTTTGTAATTCTTTGAAGAATATTGAAGAAATAAATCAGATGGTGCAAGCTTGATTGATCTAATTATTTGAGTTATTCAAAGTCTTGTTTTTAAATAGTGCATTGTTTCAATCTCCTCCTTGGACAGGTGTCCTCGCCTCCTTGGATATTTTGTCATCAATCATTATCGTTTGATGTTGTTTAATGATCTTTCTTGCAGCCTAGACTTTGGACAGGTGTCGTCACCTCCTCGGGAATCCTGTTAGAAAGGCCATCGTTCCTTGTTGTTTCCAGTGAGCTGCTTCCAAGCCTATACCTCGGATAGGGGTTCCTCCTCCTTAGCAAGTCTCAGATCCAGTTTACCGTAACGAGTGTTTGCTTGTATCGAGCCCTATCTTGGTATATATCCGAAGGTTCAGAGCCTCGGCCATATTCCATTGAGACGGAGGATTCAAGTGATCCAACCATACCATTTCGCTCCTATGCCCTCATGCTCTGTTTTCTTGAGGAGGTAGGATAGTTTAGAAGCTTAGTTAGTCGTAGTTAAGATCTGCGGAAACCAGAGAAAAAGCTTAGCTACGGCGCATTGGTTTATGCACCCTTGTGTCCTACCGCTGAGTAAAAAAGATAGGAAATCTTAGTACCCCCCTTTTTTACAGTATAAAATCAGCAAAGAGAGATCTTCCTCTCTATAATCCGAAGAGCATGTACTAACACACTTGCAATAGCTGTCCGTTTCCAATAAGCACTCCAGAGGTGCTAATTGAAACGCCAACACGTAGGATAAGATAGCCTCAAGTCAAACTGAACCTGACTTAGTGCATGTGATAGATGACCATCAGTTTAAATACTACCGAAACACTTTGGCCAAAGTAGTGTAGTACACCTACGTCCACTTAGACTGTGAGACGATTACATTGTCAGTTCACCGTAGTCCAAAATACATACTAGATTGAGATTGTGAGGACACAAGGATTTAGTTATGTAGAACTTCACACTATGCTCAGTTGGTCATACAGAACCGGTTACCCAACCAATCTCTTCGTAGAAGGGAGGGTCGTCTACTTAACAGTAAACGTGTGGGAGACCGCATTATAAGTTCGTGGTTGACGGAAAAGCACCTGATGTTTCTCCTCCACAGTAGACTTCTGATGAACCAAGGTTTGAAAGGGAAGAACCTGGACCGTCTTCTTCCTATTTGCTCAAAAGCTTCCGAGCTATGATTGAAACTTGTAAGATTCTTACTCTGTTATTTATTTTGAAAGAAAAGTAATGTCGAATTGCGTATTCTGTTATTTACTTGGAAAAGAGAATAATGATGTATTGTGTCAATTATTTCTTTATGATGAAATGTTGCAGTAGAATGAAAAGAAAAGTTTATTTACTTTGTCATTATGTATGTCTTTCCTTGTATCTTATTTGTGAAAGTAGAAAAATTTTATTTACCCAGTTTGGGGGTTGTTACAAAATCACCGAATGGTACTACCAAATCAGTGTTATAGTAGGTTGCTCAATACAATGATATCAACAGTAATAATCCAGCTGCTATGATTAGAAATAGGCTAACAACATATCGAGGACAATCAGCCCATTGAAAACGAGATACCCCAAAGAAACAACAACAATATACTTGAATATAGAAGCAAATAGATGACTGATCTAACTCAGAAAATGAGTTGCAGCAGGTCTGCAACACTCAGAAAACACTGTAAACAGGTATGAAACTCTCCAATCACCAAGCTACAAGTTGGCACGTCACCCAAGAGTATCCTCCAAACCTCAAAGAACATTCCCAAACTGATTGCAAGGTTATAGGTTAATCATGGTGCCACCAAATCAGACTAAACAGCAATGAAAGATACCAGAAATCTTCACAACACCCAATGCACATGAAACCCCAAATGGCATCGGTGGCTGAGAGGAGCGATCAACTCCTAGAAATTCAATCCTCCATCAAACAATTTGCAATCGTGCACATGAGTAGCCCAAGTCTGCCAAATAGGATAAAGCAATACCCACAAAAGGTTTGGCAATCCTCCAATCAGCATGAACAAATCAGATGGTACGGCCTAGGCTTGAAAAGTGCAACCAGCAAGCATGGAACTTCAGAAAACCACTCCAAAAACACTCCAAAGCTCTACAAAATCAGATGTCACACAAAAATACATAGCTAGAAAACATCATAGAAGCCATAACTGAAATCAAACTGAAAACCATCACCAATAACTCCAATGGTGACTCCTGCAATGAAGCCACATCCATGTCCAGCTAGGGAGTATCTCTTAAGTCTCAACTCCAAAACTAGAGCAACTTTGAAGGTTGACGTCTCCAAAACCCTTGAAGGATTCAATCCTCACTTTGACAACACTTCGTTATCATCAAAATAGCATAACCCAAATGAGAGCACAAAGTGGGTTTATATAGAAATTAGGGCTCCAATTTTCAATTGCCTTTTCCCTCCAAAATGGGACGCCCCTCTCCAAGAGATATTTATTTTATTTTATTTTATTTTTCATTTTACTTCTCCATTTTGGCATCCACCTTAGGAAATACAAGTCCACCTTCTAAAAACAACTTTAAGTCATCAAGCTTCCTTTTCCTTTGAAGGTGTTCCCTCTTCCTCTAGTGTTCGAATAGTAATTTTCATTACAAGCAATCTTAAATCCCCTTCATTACTCTGTTGTATTTTCACTTCACCAAATTGTCCTCTTCCTCTAGCAGATCTTGCTCTTCCTCTAGAGTTGTTTTGTTGCTTCCTAGCTAGTTTTGCTTCGGCCCTCAAGGCACATTGGTAGGCTTCTTCTACCAATATTACCCGAATCATGCTAAACTTGTCTTGAATAGCAAAATAGAGTCCATTAATATATCTTGCAACCTTTTCCTCATTGATCTCAACATGACTAGTTCAAATGTTGAGTCAATAAAATTCTTCGATATATGCTTGGACACTCAGTTCCTTCTGCTTTAGATTTTGTAATTGCTTCAACAAATTAAGATGATAATCAAGAGGAAGAAATTTTGATTTCAAATTTGTCACCATTCGATCCCAAATTGAATTTTTTCCTTTCCCTTCCTCGTTCGATCCATTTGCACATGTTCCCACACATGTTCCCACCAAAGGGATGCATGACCTTGTAGCTTGGTATTTTCCAACTTCATCCTCTATAGGTCTTCTATCAATTCAAACTCAAAGAACTTCTCCATCTCCAAAATTCAATCTATCAATTCTTTTACATTCAAACTTCCGTTGTAATATGGAGTCTCCATTCGTGGTTGATTTACAATAAGACATGGTCATTATGAAGGGCTCGTTGATATATTCTCCTCCTTGCCCAACTAGTTCTTTTGTTGCTGCTTCATCTTCACTCACATTATCAATTATTAAACCTCCTTTGAGTTGTTTCCAATGCCTCCAGCCTTGCTGCTATTGCTCTTAACGGCTCTACTATACCAGCATCCCTATGAACCATCTTCGCCTCTTAAACCTCTACATTTACAGGACTTCCACCACTTACAAGAAACTCTTCAGGGTTTTCTGAGACAATATTCCAAGATCTAATCCAGCTCTAATATCAAATAATGCAGTCCCAAATCGGGTACCCGCATTGGGTAGCCAATTCAAGCAGACATACAAACAAAACAGCAACACATTCTTTATTCAAATTTGGATTACAACTTGCCCTTAGGCATACATAGTTTAACGTTCCCATGTGGACTAATTTTCACATACCAAGAACCAACTCATTATAAAAACCAATTGAAAATATTTAAAACAGCAACAATGTATGGGCTGAACAGCCTCAAATCCATTTACCATCAATTACGGCTCCATTTACCATCAATTAAGGCTCGCAAGCCTCACAACCTTCTCTAATTCAATCGCTCCTTAGAAAAGTCATAAGACTCTAAATTAAAAAAAAATCCATCCCACGACTAGAAAAGGAGTTAGCTGCTTCAAGAAGATGGATGAAAGAAATCTATTTAGAACAAATAAGTGCAGCAGATAAAGAGCAAGATCAAACAAAATTCAAGCTGCGGAAAATTATGAAAGAAAACAAACAAAATTGAGGGGGAATTTTGATTTGGATGTGCTGGATTGCCTTCAACAGTTCAACCCATGTGCTCCTGCATCAAAGTTAGTCATCTTTGGACTTTAAATTCATGTTGTAGAACGTAATTCCAAGTGCATACTTCACAAGACATTCACTATGTAAGGATTCATGGTGAACTCCTCAACACCCCAAGATCACCTGCAAGACAAAATAGCTTCCACAAGAGAGAGATGGTAGAAATATCATGCTATGATTAAGGATGCAAGAATGCCAAAATGAATATGACAGTCTACATATGAAGCCTTGCTTATATAGGCAAGGTGAGTTATAGGATTAGACAAGATCATGACAAGTGTATTAATCCTATCACATGAGACAACTAACTCATAACAACCTAGGACACAAACATTAAATGAATGTCAACTAGATAAAATAAGTGACAACTAATGCTTAACTAGAAAGATTCCTTCCTAGGACCTAAGTGGACTTAACATGTAAATAGGACCTAGATAGGTAAAACACTTATTTACACCAACAACCCCCTTAAGTACAACTTAGGGAGTACTTGTGCAAATAACACAAAAATGGGTCCCGGCTACAAGGCCATGTTAGGTACCCATGTACAATGTAAATGCAATCTCTCACAATCGGAGAAAAGGAGAAAACCCAGTGGGACAAAACTCCTCCCTAAAAGAGAGACATATACAATAATGCTCTCCATCAAAAAATGAGAGGACAAAACCCCATTCAAAGAAAAATACCCCCCATAAGAGAGACAAAGAAAACACCATTCAGCCCCTTCTCAATGAAATAATCCATCACAAATTCAATCAATCTCCCTCCATATGAAGGATGATAAGAGAGACCATACAAACCCCCTATAATGAGATAACCTGTTGCAAAGAAGCACTGGCAGCACACTTGTGGAGTAACACTCGAATTCTTAATTAGGAAAATAAAGGAAAGATAATTTTGATGCTAGAAACCGTATTAGAGTCACTCAAGGACTGAGGTTGGAATCATGATAAAGCAATAACAAACTCAATGCCAAGGAACACTTGAAAACTCACAAACTGGCACAACTTTGGAATCTATGAAGCAACATTTGATTGACAAATGATCTGGAATTGAAATGAAGTTCAAAGATCAAAATTGCACCCTCCCAACTATCAAAACATCCAAGTAATCTCCATAACACTCATTGAGCAAGAACTGAAATATCGATCAACCTGGGACAAATACAAGAAAAAGTGCATGTATGGAAATGTAGAGTTCCTCAATACATTTCCAATGCTGCAAAAATTGCGAAAATCAAAGATATTGGCAAAAAGTTATGAGTTCGAGAGCCAAAAAACAAAATCTGACTTCAAACAATAATAAATACCGCAAAATAGAAAAAATTTAGAAAATAACTTGCACCATTGCAAAATTGACGAAACTAGTTTTTCGACGATATCTCATTCGCAAATTTTGAAACCTGGATTGCAAGTTATATTGATTTGAAGAGAAGGCCCTATTAGGACTTTTGCAAACTAAATAGGGGCAAAAATGAGGCCCCTGGTCGCTCCATAAGACCACCTGCAGCATAAAAATCTTTAAAAACATCTAGCAGCGGAGATGTCGATGGAGGGGGCGGCGGGCCATTAGGTGCTAAGCCCCTCCATGCAGGTGGTCGCTGGTCACAAGAGATTAAACCCATGACTAGCCACTGGGTTAAACAGTCGGTGATGAATAAAATTTAATAATGGACCTGCTGAAAATTAAATGTTGACAGCGATAGGTACAAAGGCGATATGACAATGATTTGATCACAAAATAAGGTACGGAAACTGACGAGGATGACGCTAGAGATAGAGAATCTGCAGAATATGCCACTAAGATGCCAAACGACTGCGACTACTATGCCAAATGTACCGGCCATACAGCCAAGTATAGATCTGTACAGTCGTATGGCCTAAAAAAAATTGCCTCATGCCCCAACAAAAGTTATCCAATTTCGACGATTTGATAGTCAATCCTTAGGTTCTTGGGCCTTCTGGACGCAATGGTGAGGTCAATTTTGCCCAAACTGCTCCAAAAAATCAGCTACCCCCGAATATGGTAACTGAAACCCTTGTTCAAACCCTTGTAGATTAGTCGATCTATGATGAAAATTGATGAAACGAAAACCAAACCTAACTTTCTCTAACGCCTTGAATTCAATGGCGAGGTTCTCAAGACCAAACCAACTCACACCCAGCAAAAATTTCACGCCAAGATTGGTTCTTAGATTTGGAAAGAAGTCTGCAACACTGAAGCTTTGATACCATGTAGCAGTTTATGGTGAACTCCTCAACACCCCTAGATCACCTGCAAGACAAAATAACTTCCACAAGAGAGAAATGGCAGAAATATCATGCTATGATTAAGGATGCAAGAATGCCAAAATGAATATGGCAGCCAAAATGAATATGACAATGTACATATGTGTTGGTGTTTCAAATCGCACCTCTGGAATGCGTTCTGGAAACAGACAGCTATGTGCAATAAACTGCTCTTCGAATTAGGAGGGGAAGCTCCCTCTTTTGCTGAGTTGCATAAAAAAAAGTAATTTAAACTTAATTACGCCTATCTTTTTGGTTCAGTTGCGAGAACACAAGGTTATAGAACACTAGATGTTGTGGCTGAAGGTTTTCCCTTTAATGAAATTAGACAGCTACAACGTAACCTACGCTTAAAATGTTTCTACCCTCTCAAGTAAACGCAGAGCAAGAGAGTTTAGAAATGGACGAGTTTGATTTCTGACAAAGATACTTAAACAAACTGTTCTTCAACATACATGTTAAGGCAAGCTGAAAAAGAGATCATAAAAGTATTACGGAAATACGAGACTTTTATTTCAAGGCAGACAAAGCACGCTCAAGATTTTATTTACTCATACTTCTAACACAAAAACAAATGGACTGAAATTTGAGATATTTATGTTGGGGCAAACAAAGCACGTTCAAGATTTTATTTACTCAAGTTTCTGGAACAAGGATTACAACTTCGGGACAGCAAGTTGTAGCAACACGCTTGCAACATGCGATCAACCTAATTATAATCAACACAACACATGCACTAAACAAGTATTTGCAGCTAAAGAGGCATGCAAACTTGCTCTTTACACAAAGTGAACAACACTAGACAATAACAAACATGAAAGCATAAGCTCAGCGATTCTGTTATCACAAGCACGGTTAAACTAAAATGAGCAAACATTGCTCTTATTTATAACTAAGCAGAGGAGTAGGAAACCCTAAAATCTCTTTGCTTTTACAACTACTGCTTGCCAACATGCAAGCTTTATTTCTAAATATAGAAAAGATTAATACATCTAAACCCTAGAAAGCTTTTAAAAAGGAAAGTGCCAACTCGTGACAACTTGTTACAATATTTTCTTTCTATCCTCAAAGAATGCAAAAGATTTGAGACAAGAATAGAAAGAAAGCATGGAAGATGCTTCTAGAAGAAAGCAAATTTAAAGCTCGATCACATCCGCTAAAAAACAGGCAACTTCATCTGAAGTAGGAGTGTTGATGCTATTAATAGCAAAATGCCGCTTTTCCAAGATTTCTTCGCCATCTGTAATTGATTTCAAGAAATCCTCGCTCTCATTGGCCGCTTTCTCAAACCTCACTGACATCATGGAAATCATCATCATTCTCCCAACACTACCCTCGCTGCCATGCAATATGCTCTGAAACTCAGCTTGGACTACGTCAAGCCCAATGTAGGAACCATCCTCGACGCAATACTGACAAGGAATTGCTGCAACTACTTCTCTGATGAGCCTAAGAGTATCAACAACTCTTTGTTTATATGTTGCAAACTCCTCGGATATTCTGACATATGTATTCACCTTGAAAAGATGACTTTCTTTCCACTCCAGGATTTGTCTTTTATGTTCTCTTGCAATTGTAGAGCCACAAGCCATCTCTAAATCTGCAATTATGATTTCGTGCATGGGCTTGAACTCGGCTATCAGCTGTTCAAAATCCTGGATACCTTGACGTAAATCATGAACTTTGTATCTTAACTGGAAGACCTGTGTTAGAACCTCTTTTCCTCTTTTGATGATCTCTTCAATCCACTCATTAGTTTGTTTTCCACAAATAACTAACTGCCTTAATTGTTGCTGATCAGCTGGTGTTTCTAAGACTTGAGGCAGCAACTGAGTTGTTTGTGAGGTCCCTTGGATAAGATTTGATATACATAACCGGAGTTGACGATTTTCAGCCTTGAGGGCTGCCTTGTCTTCTCCATCCTTTTGCACTCTTTCTTGAATGTTTTCTGGTACCATTTTAAACAAACTCATATCAGCATGTCGAGTACTTTTACCAAGGTTTCCTTTGACCATGATAAAATCGTCAACATCCACCTCATCTCTGATTTTATCTTCAAGAGGCGTGGCTGTCTCCATGACCATTTCACCCTCAAGATTCCTCTCAAAATGCATTTGTTTCTTGGCCTTCTTCTTGGGTGCTTCCTGGTATATGCTAAGGTCATCAACATTCACCTGATACAAAGGCCTTCTTCTCTTCCTTCCCAAGGAGCTCTCAAGCCAAGATGTGGTATTTCTATTAACATCCAAGGGAGGAATAATTGTAACATTGGCCTCTATCTCCTCGTCTTCCAAATCAATGTGAATTGGCAAAGACCTAGGAGATGGTAGGGTTTCTTGTATCAAAGGTTCATCATGTTGTACTTCTTCTTGAAGTATGGGTTCTAGTGGAGGAACTTTTGTTTCAGCTGTAGGCTGCTCCTGTATAACAATCCCTGTATAATCCAACCTCCTTTTAGCACTCTTTGCTGATCTACTGCCCTTTGTGACCTCTTGAGACTGAACTTTTTCTTTGTTCTTTGGTTGCACTCTTGAAGAAGAGGGAAGAGATGAATGTTTCTTTGGTGGCTCTGCTACTGGAATAGACTCCTTTCTCTTTAGAATCAAGAAAGTCTTACTGTACTCTACCACTTGTCTTGTCCTTTCTTCCACTGTGATACATTCTTTATGAGCCCAGTTGACTTGTGGAAGAGGTTGTTGCTCAACCTTATTTCTAGTGTAGGCTGGAAGAATTACATCCCCATCATCATCTAACAACCCTTCAATATCTTCTGATAAGCAATCTTTCATTTGATGAAGGGTTCACCTACTATGACTTCGCCTTCGCACCTCATACTCGTCTCTGCAATTAGCCCAGAAGTCTTCAAGTGCGGGCATATGAGCATAGTTTTGACCAAGTCTAGATGCATAGAAGCCATGGGGATCATATGATCGTCTCTCGCTGAAAGGCTTGAGACCAAATTTGTCTAACTCATTACCCATTAGTTTAGCTTCCGCAGATGATCTACATGTGTAAATGCCCTAAGCAAAAGGAAAGTTGAAGGCTGGCTTCTTTTTGTTACGCAGACGGGTGTGAACATTTGAAATCTGCCTAAAGAATTCCATGCATACTACCTCATCTGATGGATACCTCGGTAACATAAGTGGAGCCCCTGAATAACCGTACACCCTTAGGTAAGTGAAAGTGGCAAATTGAATAAACCAATCTACCCATTCTGATATTGCAGCCCTGGCAATGGATGAGATGCGAACATGTAGCTCGTTGTCCAAGTCCCGCACTATGTAAATCAAGAATGCTTCATTCACCCTTTTGTAATGACGTGATGCAGCAGTGAATTCCAACCGAGTATAGTAGTTGTAGACATGCTAAATGTTTAAAGAACCCTTCGTGTTTAACCCTCTGAATTTACCTTGATAGGCAACCAAATAGACTAGGTAGGAGACCATGTGAAATGCGTGTCTATGAAAATACTCAGTTATCTGATGATGTAAGCAATCACTGATCAATGTAGGCCAGTCATAGAACTCTGTCTTTTTCATTATATGAGGTATCACGTAGAACATCCAAGGCTGAAACCTTGTTGCATCTGCTTGACCTGTAACTCAATTGAGTAGGGTTATTATGATGGCGAATTCATCTTTGAATTGTCCTCTTCTAACATCCTTTGGCAATGTAGAATGTTTCTCTTTCAACCACCTATGTGCAATCTTCTTGTTGTATTTATCCTGATGTTCTTCCCATATCCTTTCACATTCTTCCACGTTGATGGTGACACTTCCAGGCCATGGTGGAATGGAGAAGCATTTCTCAATCATGTTTGGTTTTAGGTTGCAAATGATTCTCCCATCAACTGACTGTATCTCCCTTGTAGCTGGATTGTAATGCTTGATGCAAGCAATTATGAACTCTAAGCTCTGTACTGAGAAAGGTATGGATGGTGCTACAAGAAGACCCGAATGGCCAAGATGCCTGATGGTGGTATTGCCTGCATCTTCTAAAGGACGTATATTGAACACTGACTTGATGTGATGCAAGTCAGTTTCGGCTGTTTCAATAAAATCGTGGTAAAGCACTGATTTGGTCTTGAACTTTGCAAGATTGTATTCCATTCTGAAAGACTTGAAGATTGACAGTAAACACGCCTAGGTTCAGACAAATTTTGGCAAACTTTCTAAATTTAGCTTGCTGATTTTTCTTCCTCCAACGGACGAATTTTTGAGATTTTTTTTTAAGATATGGGTTTTGACTAAAATTTCGTTGCAAGCCAACCCAGATCGTCTGTTTTTTAAAATATGAAGTGAAGACTGAAAAAGCAGCAAACCCTAATTTTCCCCAAAAAAGCAGAAAAAAGCTGACATCTGGGTATTGTTCTTGAGCATAATCTAAATGGACCCAGTAGATTAGATTTTGAAAACCCTGGCTACTGACTGAAAAAGCAACAACTTTTAGTTTCTCTGAAAAAGCTGAGTTATGGGTTTTGTCCAGAAGAAGGTTTAGCATAGACCCAGAAGACTAGAAATGGATGAATATGAAGTTTTCCCTGACATGCAAAACAAAAGCAGTTGCTGCAACTTAGAGAGAAATCTTCAACAATTTGTCCAGAAGATAGAACAAAAATGGATCAGCTTGCTGAAATTTGATAGTATAGGCCTTCTTCTTCACAAATTCGATGTTTTTGATGAGAAAATATGAAAGAGGTCTTCTTTGATTGTTGATCTGAAAATTTATGAGAAACCAGCAAGTTAGGGTTCTTGAATCTTGAAAAATATAGGTTTGAAGTTGCTGCTCTGTTTCTCTTTGAAGGCACCTGCAAGAAAATATGAAAAATAATACATAGAGGTGTCCTTAAATAAGTTTTTGCTTTGAAAACAACTTCTCAAACCCTAATTTTGAAGAAACCCTAAACCTAATTCATGCCCTGAGCAAAGGCGTCTTTCTCCTCTCTTTGAAATTTTAAAATTTTCAAAAATAAACTAAGGCATGAAGAAATGGGCGCCCTTCTTGAGGTATGGCGCCCAGTCTTCCCAGACTTAGCCAAATTTCTATCATTTTCAACTTTTGTTCACTTTCTGACCCAGTTTCAGCTCTGTCTCCTAGCCTCTGGATTTATCCGACAAACAAACTAATTCTTCTATCGTGGAGCCTGATCACATCTAACAACTTTGTTTTGGAGACGTCATCTGCTAAAAACTTCATTTGTCCCTTCGAAATGTCAAGTGCCTATCCTTGATAACGGCGCCCATTTCTTCCAATGTTAGCCATTTTCATGATCTTCAATCTTTATGCTCGTCTTCTGACCTTCAAATGATTTTACTATTCCAGGTGTTGTACTTGTCAGATTGACTGGCTATTAAGTTCACTGGATAGCTGAGATGAATCTGGAAGGGATCTTCTGGATCACTCATTTCCGGAAACTAATTTCTGGTGGCCCTAAACCCTAGGCGCCCTTCTCCTTCAGGGGAGCCCATGGCTTCCGGTGTTAGTTTTTATCTTTGAATTTTCACTGTTGCTTTCCACTTTTTGCCATTTCTCACACTTTTTCTCCTCTGTTTGCCTAGCGATATTTGATGACTGTTGACTCTGACGGGTGAGCTAACGGATTCGTTGGAGAGCTGGATCTAGTCTAACGAAGTTATGTTGGAGGAGTCTTTTGCAAATTTGACCATTTGCTATCTCAAAAGTTTGGGCGCCCTTCTTGAGGTATGGCGCCCATCTTATCCAGACTTAGATTTTATTTCGTTTTCTTCATCTTCAAAGATTTTAAAATACCTCTCTCTGTGGCTCCTATTCGTCTTGAATTTGCCAATGATTGGATGATCTGACGAGCATGCCAGCTAATTCGTTGCGAAGCTGGGATGATTTTGAGCAACTTTGACCTGGAGATGGAAACCCTAATTTTGACTTTTGACCTCTTGAAAAGTTGGGCGCCTTTCTCCTTCAGGGGCGCCCATGGTTGGCAGTGTTAGAAATTTTATCAACTTTTCAATTTTACCTTGTAACACGTGTTTCCATTGCCTTTGACTGCCAAGATGAAAAAAATTTTGAGGCATTGAAACATGGGCCCCTCTTCTTGACAGGGGCGCCTAAAATCTCCAAACTTAGATAAAATTTGACATTTTTCATTTTTCAACTTCCTTAGCCTGTTCCTCGTTTCTCGTGCACATTGTTCGTCGACAGCCTCTGTTTGATGTTCGAACTCTTGATTCTGACACCTAGCAGCTGACTGACTTCCATCAATGACCTTGGATCTCCGAAACAACTTCTGAAAAAGCAGAATAGACCCAATAGAGTAAAACTGACTTTTTTGTGATTCTAACTGCACCAATCTGGTGAGGAAGTATTTTAAGCCAATCAAAATCAATCTTAACCCTCACGGCCAAGCTTTCTATTTTTAGAAAATTTTACAAGTATCCATTTCATAAGAAACCCAGAAAAAGTTTCTATTTTTAGAAAACTGTTAAAATAGAAATTTTCCTAAAATTTAGGGATGAAAAACTGAGATCTGGGTATTGTAGGTTTGATCTTTTTGAACCGACCCAGATTGTCAGATTTTGAAAATTTCAAGTTTATGACCCCCATGCAAGACATGCAGACCCCCATTTTGACCTTTTCTGACAGATTTAACAGTATCTTGACTCAATTCTTCAAAATGCCTAAATGTAACGAAAATTTTAATTTTGGGGTACAACAATATGAAGCCTTACTTATATAGGCAGGTGAAGAATAGGATTAGACAAGATCATGACAAGTGTATTATCACATAAGACAACTAACTCATAACAACCTAGGACACAAGCATTAAATGAATGCCAACTAGATAAGATAAGTGACAACTAATGCTTAACTTGAAAGATTCCTTCCTAGGACCTAAGTGGACTTCACATGTAAATAGGACCTATACAGGTAAAAGACCTATTTACACTAACAACTAATTGAAGAAACTAATATTCCACAACTATATATAATATATACTTGCATATGCAAAGAAATACTAATGCTTGGTACTATTAGTTAAATGGATGTTACTTAAGCAATATCAATTGTATCTATAAGTATACTTGACTATATAATTTAACTCAAAAATTGAAGTGGACATTAACTTTAAGATAAATGCCCTCTAGGGTCAAGGAATGATATTCTAGTGATAAGGTGGATATGTTGTATTAGCAACAATCAGTGGCATGCAAATAAATGCATGGCCTAGGTGCATTCCTTTAAAAGAGGTTCTTGAAACTGCGTTGATTTTCATGTGGAAAAGCCTATGGCTAGCATAAATATATATTGTGGTGAGATGACTACCCTACAATGAAGAGGGGGAGGTTAATTCGAAGTGTACCCTGGTGGGAATACCAACATTTTGAAAAATTAACAAACTGCTTCTGCACATCTGTAGTGTTGAATGTGATATATAACTAAAAAGAATTTCAGTATGTGGAGGAATAAGATATAAAAAAGACCACACAGTGCTAGTGTAATCTTGGCAATGATATGACAACCATGCATATACAACTCTATTTGAAGTTGTCATGAACACAATTTAAATCTCATACTGATTAAAAATTTAAATGCCATTAGGTATACGGTATACACTAATTAGCTTTAAACCTATGGTCCATATAGATCTCAAAATTTTCAAGCCTGAAAAACCTTTAAAGGTATGCTCACGAACTAATACTAATACTTTCACTTAGCATTTCCTTTCTGGAAGACAAATGCATGGATTAATTATGGCTATAGATCAAAGGGAATGATGAGCAAGGGTCTATCAAAAAGTATTCATTTATTAGCCATATACAAAACAGTTGGGTAAGCAAGTAAAGCTCAAGTCAATGGATATTCACCTCATCATGTTAAGGCAGGATTACAAGCACTTCAATCTTTCACATAAAAGGAACACTTCAATGCCTAATTCTTAGAAGCCATTCTATAAATGAAGATTCCTTTCATAGTCCTAGCAGTCCTAATTAGGTTTTTGCAATGACTTGATACTACAGACTTGCTGCTTGTCATCATAACCAAGTTATGTTTTTGAAACACCATTTGCACTTACTTCTATAGACATGCTCATTTGTCACCATGACTAGCTGTCTCAAAGTTTTGTACAGTTATTGTGAAACTTGGAGAGATTCTTGAAGATTTATTATCCTAAAGCATAAAAATGGACCGATATTTACAGCAATTGCACCAGCATATATGATATGGATGAATATGTTGGGAAAAATAAAAGACATAAATCAAATTAATAATGTTTGCGAAAATAAGGAATATAACTTTGGATACCACACAATGCAAAAACTATTTAGAAACATAGCACACTAACAGATCAACAAAAAGAAGGAAAAGAAATTGGAGGCTTGGCAATAAACATGGGTATCTAAAACTTGATACTCACCACCACGATTTACAAGGCGTTGTAATTCAAAAGGATCAACAAATATGCCAGATTGAAGCCTCTCCATCATAACTATTTCACAAAATTGACGAGGCGGTGCACTAGAAGGTCTCAAATGATACTTGAATTTCATGAACGAACTCAGATGGCGATGGGCACCTTTTCCAATTAGCATGCGCTGGAGATCGATCATTTCTAACTCTGCAGAGAGATCTGTATAACACTCTTGAAGATTATTTGCATTTGCTGAATGTGACTCCTGGGATCCTATTTCACAGTAGGTGATAAATAAACCTTTTCTTTCCTCATGATTCAACAATAAGCTAAACTGCTTGATCTGTATTTACATCCAGATCGAAACATCAGGATTCTATATACAGATCTGTGCAATAAAAAGGAAGTATGTTCTATACATTTATGGTAAGCAATAGAAAACACAAGATCAGAGCTATATAAGAAAATAAAAACTAGCAGAGTTTCAAAGAAACAGAAATCAACAGACCCAAACTATAAGAATGTATGCCCTTCAAACTTCAGTAAATTATCTAAATATTATGACTTACAAGTTATCATAGAGTCCTGCACAATTGATTTGCAGAAAACTTTCAAATAACATGCCCTTTATCTTTCCATCAAGACAAGCAAACAGAACAGCCATACAACAATAAATATAACACTATGACAACAAAGAATAAAAGTTAATATTTCTGCAACTAAAAGTACTCTAAAACATAAAAATGCACAAAATACCTGCTATTCAGTTCATCCTTAAAGTTCATCTTAAAATATTCCTAGGTGAAAAAAATTTGCTTTCATTAAAATCTATTTTGCTTATCCTCATGACTTAGAATAGTTCATTTGTTTCCATACATACAAAAATTTGATGCGGGAATATCTCAGGCCTAAAGCAACCATGTGTCAACCAAAAATATTTGCTTTTAACAATTGTTTTTCTCGTAGGTATTATGTTTCTTGTTTGTTTTATAATAAAGTGTAGCACGTTTGCGGCACTACTTTTGCATCTATCTGTTCAAGTTTCATATCTATCACTGCAGGTAAAGTCATCTGTATATCATGCCGCATTTCTTCTCAGTTGCATAACTGGAGTTGCAGTTTGGAAAATAAGCTTTAAAGGGCATTCTTCACACTACTGTCAAATTCAACTAAGATCTAATCAACCGCATTTATATTTCTCATCTTAAGGACCTTGGCTAGATAGAACTTTGTTTTTGGACTGCAGTAAACTTTTGAATCTAATGCAAATCCCAAGGTTACTTATTTCATTTTTTGTCCTAAGAGGGGTAATGTACGAAACTGCATTGCATTTGAAGTCTCCTAGCTCAAGGTGCATCATTAAAGCCAAATCTGTACATTAACAATGAACCAACATGCTACATGAGGTGATGCACCCAATTCCAAGGCCAGTTGAAGATCAAATCATTTAATATTGGAACCATTGATCTTTATTGCATTCCCCTAGGTCAGTATAGTATGTTTAAATGAGGCGCATATCATTTTGCATCCACCTATATAAAGGAGAGTCCAATATCGTTTGAGAACAGGGCAGAAAGGATAGGGACAGGTAGCACAGAAGGAAAGGAATTTAGAGGAAAAGTCTAGACAAGGCCAGAACAAAGAACAGAAGATGAGGCACAAATTTGAGTTTCTGAATTCTTAAAGACCTTACTTGATCTATCATGTAATCAAATTGTTGAGTCCTAGCATGTATTCTTCTTTGTAATTGCATTTGCTGAGTAATAAATCAAGTCATGGTGTTCATTTGCTATTTGTTGTGTATTTGTGTGTGTTTATTACAGCTGTGTGGTTAGATAGTCCTTCATTTGACCCTTCAATCACATTCGCATCATCCTTCACCACATAGTAAAGCTTCTTATAACCATGATGCAAAATGTGCAAAAAAATTCTTATTCAAATGAGACGATACACGTAACTTATTACTTCAAAATATAACTTTACAAAAACAAACTGTGTTCATATAACACATGCTACAGCTACTAGATTTCAAAGGCAAACACATCCCTCCCATATAGATTTCCCAAAATGATATTTATAGTCCTAAGAACCGTTTAGAGAGCTATCAACATGACAACCAAATTAAGTCAAGTAAATCTTCTCGAGATAGCAGTTGCACTTATTAATTGTTAGTGTCTTTGTTTCCAAGACTTTTGTGCTCCAAACTTGTCTCTTCCCAGTAAAGAAAATCAAAATAACATGTCCTAGTTTTCAAAACTTAGTCTAGGAATACCAAAGATGGGAGTATCAATAGCTAGGAAATGACAACATCTTATCTTGAGATATAAAAAACTGCAAAAAAAGGGGGTATAAAACTACTTTGGATGACATTTTTTCCCTAAAAATATTTTGAGAAAATCTTTTCCCTAAGATTCCCAATTGGTGCTTTAAAGTTTTAATTAGAATAATTTTGGAAGGTCGTATGCTTCTTTTCCATGTATATTCAATCCCTATGGCATCCTTGGTTCTTTATCATTCTTTCAGTCTCATCTTTCACACAGGGAAAAACTAGGAGCCTTCTTGCGCTATTTGTTCTTTCAACATGATTAAATGCAAGTATAATATGTCAAGGATATAAAACTTGCCAACTACTCATGTGACTCACAAGTAATTTGTAGGGCCAAGTTACTTGATCTCAAACTTGGGCATTTTTTTTTACAATTCTACAAGAGCACTTGGCAAGTCTACCACATGCAACAAACCCATGGGGAAACTATTGGTCGTGGGAAAAATGTGGAGAAAACACTAAAAAAGTAACATTTTGGTCTTGTTAAACAAATCTAACCTTACCATTTGCTTACACAATATTTGTCAATTTGTTTAAGTGAATTCAAACAAATTTGAATTTGAGGAGCAAATCTTTACAAGTTCTGGATTCTAGGTCAGAATTTTTATTTTTGATTTTTTAAAACCAAGTATTGCTAGAATCTTACTCTTTCCTAAATGTTAGATTTAGGTTTTTATGCATGTTTTGAAAGGATTGAATTCATTTTTCACATGTTTTAACATTGATTTAATGATTGTTTATAAACATAAAATTCTAATTTTTCTATTATCTAGGGTTTATCAAATTGTACTATAAAAAAACTTATTTTGCTTCAAGTTCAACTATTAATGCTATGGATTTATATTCGAAATGCAAAATATATTTTGTCGAATCCTAAACCCAAAACCAAAAAATGATAGAGATATTCATCTTTTTGTAGAGACCTTGGGTAGGGAAGTGTAATGTCCCCATTTTCAAGCTCTCTTGCTTTACAATTGGAGATGAGTTTTTTGGGTTTTTTTGGGTATTTTTTGGGTATTTACTAGTGGTGACGGCTATTTTTAGAAGTTACTATTTTTAATAATTTACTATCTTCAATGAACTTACTATTTTTAGTAAGTTCTAATTGAGCTTCTTTTGGGCCAGTTTGTTGGCTCACTAACTATTTTTAGTAAGTGCTATATTTGGTAATTGGTCTTGGCTCCTATTCAGTAGCAATGCAGAGTTTCCATTCTTGGTAGGGGCGAGTTCTATCAATGGTCAGAATTATTATTGGTTAATTCATCAATTAAGTTAATAAAGTTGTTTGTTTTAATAAAGTGAGAAAATAAGCATGGGTTAAAAAAGGACCCCTTGGCCTAGTTGATCAATGTGGTTTTAAAAGAGGGGACAATGTACTTTAAGTGGACACCTATAATAAAGGTTTATTTCATAAATTTTAGGCAAATATTGTGCCCCCAAAAGTGGATGCCCCCTTTCAGCTAAATTTGATTATATTTTGAAATGTTGAAGCAAATATTGAAAAGGCAAGGATGGGCATGGGGTTTTGGAGGGAAAAAAAATTTCAAATGTTGGTTGTGCTAATTCCTCCCTCCACTTCTATTTAATCAGCTATTGAGCTCTCATTTGGTTATGTGAGTTTTGGCAACTTAAGGAGATTCTGTTGGAATTTCTCCAGGATTCGAAAACCGTTGGTTTAGGACGAAAACCCTCATCTCACATTGTTGGTTTCAGTGGTGAGAGACCCACCCTAGCTGGTTGGTGTTTTGGCTTCAAATTTTTCAATGTTTATCTTGCTGCTTGAACATTTTGGCTTTGCTAGAATGAAGATTTTCATAGTTTTTGAATGTGGGTTTGGAGCTTGTGTTTTGGTGTGTGGATTTTCTTCAGTTTGGTGGTGTTTGGAAGCGTTTGGTATTTTCAGAAGTCTGATTTACATTTCCAAAATTCTGGAAACCCATATTTTGACAGTTGCTGAAGGTGAAACTCATTCATAACTCTGTGTGTGGTCTGCAAATCATTCTGGGTATTGGATCATTGGAAACCTCTCTCTTGGGTGTAATGTCCCCTTTCTATCCAATGGTTCAAGGGACAGGGTTAGCCTATTACTACGGTTCCCGTAGGCTAACAGGATGATTAGGGGATCGTTCTGAGGGGTTTCAGGACTTGTTCCTTGCTACTTACTATTTTTAGTAAGTAACATCAAGGTCAGTAACGACACACCTGCAATTCCTTGCTAAAAAAGAAAAGGAAAATATTTTCTGCAAAAGTCAAAGTCAAGGGAAGAAAATCAAAGGAAGTCAAAGTCAAAGTCAGAGGATAAGGATTGCAAAATGTCTTATCCACAGAGGATAAGGATGACAACGCGGGATAAGGATTGCAAAATATCTTATCCACAGATGATAAGGATGACAACTCGGGATAAGGATTGCAAAATACCTTATTCACAGAGGATAAGGATGACAACTCAGGATAAGATTGACAACTCATAAAGCGATAAGGTAAATCTTATCCACAGAGGATAAGGATGACAACTCAAAGGATAAGATTGACAACTCAAAAAGGAAAACGAGCAAAACCTAATGTGGGTGTGGGAAAGCGTAAAAGCAAGAGAGAGAGCTTCATTGTGATATCCAAGATATTATATCATTTTATGAGCTGCTGCTGCAAGTTTGGCGTTTCAGGCTGATTGAGGATGGATACCCTATATTAGAACAGGTTCTATAAGCATGCAAGATCGTCCAAGGATCCTTCTTGTTTGGTCTCATTCAGTGATCAACTTTGAGCTTAATTACAGAGTTTAGCATTGAAGAATAAACCAGGTTATTTATATTTTAGTTTCAGATCAGACCGTGGGTTTATTTACATAACTGGAGCATACATCAAGTCACACGACTTCACAATACCCCTGGCAATGTCAATCTCCAGGTCTGATTATTGGGGCAGTTTAATGTGTAAGTGAACACTATCAATCTGTGTATTTGCTAAAGATTCTTGATGTTTCCCTGCTGTGTATTTCAGAGTATTGTTTTTAGACTGAGTTCCAAGTCTTGATAATCAGTCTTTACATCATATTTAGTTTGAAAATTCTGTGAATGCATTCTATAACCTGCTGCAATGATTTCTGGGCGATATTGATGGTAATATAATACATTCCTGGGCATAGAACTTCACCCCAGCATTGTATTTGAACATAGCAAAATTATGTTCCCTTTTGGAAGCTATTTGAATGCACAGTTCAGTATATACTGTTTTAAAAAGGTTCAGAAAATTACAATCAGAAATACAAATGTTTGTTTCTTGAATCATAAACAGTCTTTAATGTTGAGACTTCAAGGTGGTTTATGACTGTGAGTTTAGTAGCAGCAACTCCAATGATTTGTACTCAGGAAAGCTCCTTATGTGATTACTTGCAAACTGTTTAACGAAATGTTTCATATGTCAAACTAAGCTAAATTGGAAAAGAATTGTCTCAACTGGGGTTGGGACATTACATTGGGTGCCACATTTCAATTCCTCACTTGAATTTATTGCTGAAGTACTGCTTTTAGAAGGCAGGTCGACCCTCCTAGGGAGCCATGCCTCTTGGGAAACAGTGTATGAGCAGGTCTGCTGTTGTATAGACTTGTATTCTGCCCTTCTTTGGGGTCAGTGCAACCGTTCTATGGTGTGGGGTTTACTGTATTCATTGGCAACTATCATATCTACCTTGTGACGCAAGTTTGCAAACATTTCTTGCAGTTATATGACTGTTATCAGGTCTGCAATACGTTGTATCAGCTCTGAAAATATATCTTTAAGTCTGAAATTTATTGGTCTCCATTAGCTATCATGATTTGATATGGTTCTATATGAGAATGTGAAGTTATTTCATTGTAATTTCCTTTATATGCAATGTTTCCTATGTATTCTTTATAATGACACAAACATGTGAAAAAACAAACAAACAAAACATATCAGCAAACACCTCTCAGTCAGCAAACAAATCAAAAAAAATCAGGCGTGGTCATTACAGGAAGTGTAGGATACGGTTTATTTTGAAACTAATTAGTTGGGAGGTGAGCCAATTAAAATAATACATTCCAAGAAAACCCTACCATGATGAAACTCCATTGGATATGATGTACCTTTAAATGTAATCTACCAAATACAATTTAGCATCCACCAATGTCAAAAGAAGACGATAAACAAAAGTTAAAAACAAAATAGGACCACCTTCCACTCATAGGGTTGAAACCAACACAAATTGTCATGCCCCTACCATTCCCAACACCTCTAGAGCCTCTCCTAACACTGTTGCGATTATTTGTATCCATAATTTCTGTACTTCTTGTGTTGCATACAATTCTTAGTCTAGCCAAGACAAATCATTATATTGAAACCTACCTTCAATGTTGCTAGATCCCCATACTAGCAAGTTGGCAACCCATGATTGATGAAATTGACATTTGTGAAATGGATCTTCAATGTTTCTGGAATCTTGGGGGAAGATTGAAACCATAATTGTCAAAGAGGTGGTATAATGTTTGTTGTGCTAAGCAAGGACAAAAATAAACCTTATGATACTACTATTTTTACTTATTTACATGCAATTTAGGTCTCAAATTCTACCAAAGAGCAAAGAAATGTACTTTTTATTGCCTGCTAATATAAATATCAATTTAGTATTGTTTTGATGGGTTTTGAAATCCATCCAAAATAGTAATCTATGTCAAATTGTCAATGGATGAAGTCAAGATGCAAGTGAAAGAAGGTATGATGAAAGGAGGTCTCCACAAATCATATCATATGATAGTATTGTTAAAAAGGAAAGCAAGAGAATTTAGATATTGGTAGAAATTGATCAGATTTCCAACAGGATCAAAAAAGCATCAAGGAGAGCAATTATTATGCAGTACCAAAAACCTAGTGTTCTAAAGAAATGAGAACCAAGTAACATGGACACCCTAAACAAGTAGGATATGAAGATTCAAGAAACAATGAGT
Organism: Sequoiadendron giganteum; assembly: GCA_007115665.2. Taxonomy (NCBI): domain Eukaryota; kingdom Viridiplantae; phylum Streptophyta; class Pinopsida; order Cupressales; family Cupressaceae; genus Sequoiadendron; species Sequoiadendron giganteum. The sequence goes on from CM021108.1 coordinate 37,858,197, forward strand.
TCTATCACTCATTGAACCAACAAAGCAAATTGATAACCAAGTCCTAGTCCTATGTTCACCATTTGGTATGCAATTAGAATGTTAATTATTAATTTAGGGATTCAATTTAGTAGCAACGGTTTAGGGACTCGTGGTTCTTTATCTGGCTGGTTCTAGCCCATCTTAATATTTTTGCATCTTGTTTATTTTTTAATAAATGAGGATAATATATTCGAAGAGTATTTTTAAAAAAATTATACTTTATCCCCACAAATAGCCAAATTATCTCTAGGCATACCATATCATTGTTTTGATAAATACGTGAATGGTCGACCATTGGATTTTGAGGCTTTGGCATGTAATATTTTGCTATATATTTTTCTTCATTAGTCACCAAAAAAAGTTAAATATACACCATCAGAGCAGTTAGCGGAAAATAGAAGTTGGAAGCATACTGTATATTTTATTCACATTTTTAGCTTCCATAATTGATAACCCATGGAAACTGCCAATTCAATTTATTTGTACTGCCTTGAGATTCATGGTTCTTTGTCCAGTTGTTTCTAGCCCACTTTTTTAACTTTGAATCTCCATAATTTTTAATAAATAAGGATATTATATGATAAGATTTTTTCTAATATTTGATACCCAGAAATAGCCAAATTACCTCTAGGCAAACCATATCATTGTTGTGACACATATGTGAATGGTTGGCCATTGGGTTCTAAGGCTTTGGCCTGTAATACTTTGCTATATATGTTATCAAAAAAAGAGTGAGATGTATACCATCAAAGCAATTTAGTGGAAAAGAGAAGTTGCAATCATACTGTGTATCTTATTCTCACATTTTTAACTTCCATCCTTGAGAACCCAAGGAAACTGCCTGCTTTGACATATTTCTTTATACAAAAATAGATAAATAATCTTGACAAGAACATTAGAATGACATCCACAGAATATTTAAGGTCAATCAAGAATAACAATTTGGGCCTGAATAGTAAGTCTGTGAGTGAGAGAGAGAACTAACCAACCATTGAGTTGTAGAATGTTGATGCCAAAGATCTGATCTTTTAGTGAGCATCATTAAAAAAACAGAAGTTATATCACAAAGGTGGTTTCCATCCTCAGCATTTAATGAAGACAAAGGTGAATATTGGCAAACTTGTGACTTTTCAATTCTACAAAGCATAAATTCATGCCAGAATCCCATAAAATTGTCAAATTGAGTCCATATTGGAGAGCCCATAAAATTATCCATTGGAGATTGTGAAAGCAATCCAAGCATAGCACCACTTGCCCTTGAGTTGACCAAAACTGCATCTAAGAGAAGAGTTCTGTAGATTTTTTGGCACCATGCACTTTTATAGTTATTGTCGCAATCCTCTGCAATATGCCCAAATATCTCTTTCAGAAGCATCATGACAGCACCAGTGTTGACCAGTTTTTCTTCAACTGTTTCATGTTTGCCTCTTTTAGGAACATGCTTGCTACTAACTCCAAACGTTAGTTGAGCTCCTAATGGTCCCACACTATCTCCCTGTCATTTATGCAACTTGAATACTTTAGGATCTAAAGTAATATGCAAGAAATAAGCATGCAAGCAGACAAAAATTGAACCTTGTATCTCTCTTTTTGTCTGAAAAAAAAAGTGTCATTTGAAATTTTGCAATTGCATAATGTCCAATATTGTCGATTAACAATTTGACACATAGAGAATCAGAGTCTAAATCAAAAATTATAACAAAAATTTGTAATCCTAAATGCAAATACATAAATAAAACTTACAGGAATCACTGAATTGACTACATCCAATTTCAGCCAGTTAAAGTACTGTGCAAAGTGCTCAAATGGTCCTTTTACACTACTATTGGGCTCTAATTTCAGCTCCATACAGTAGCGCAAGTCAGAGAGTTCATTTTCAGGATCCCACCATAGCGTGCAAAGCTCCTCCTTTCTCATGCTTATTTCCCCAATGTATTTGAGACAGCTGGTTTCTCCCTCCAATTCATGAAGCACTTCTGTATTAGTTGCCACTACCTACAGAATAAGTTAGTAAAAGCAAAGCCATAACTAAATATTATCTACAAATCTTCAGTTCAATCCAAATAAGCACAAGAATCAAATAAGGGAGTATGTTAAAACAACAGCATACAAAGAGTTACTTTGAGTACCATATCAATATGCCAACCAGCTGAAACACAATATAAAGAATAGAAAATAAAGAATGTGCAGGCAATCAAATAAATGGAGAATTGAAATGTTTGAAACCCTTTTTCTCCCACTCTATACCTGTTTATTTCAAAATACCACTTGGATCCTGCACATTTTCACATCTATTAAAGCTTTAGTTTTAAAGAAATCAACAGTGATAATTATTATGAGAAAAAGCAGTCACACATGTCAAAGGATTGCAGCTAGGAATCTAAATAGGAAAAATATTTATTTGACATCAAAGAAGACATAATTAAAAGATTAGAAAATTAACCTTTCCACTGCCAGTGAAACTACTACCTGTCTATCCAGACCCATTGAGCTTAAATTGAAAAACAGGGGCAGCTGAAAGCTTGCAGCCATGGAGGAAGATGCTCTGGAGCACATAGCTGGATAACATGGCATCAATAAGCATCTTTGCAGTAGACACCCTCCCAAAAGGTTCTCATCTATGGAATTTCATAAATTCCTGAAGCAACCTTATGGGCAGAACACTTTAACTGGGACCATATTGATGGAGCCTCACCCAGATTTTAAGAAAATTTATGGATGGTGAACAGGCTGCTATGCTCCCATACAGAAATAGTAGCAACCAGAGGCATGATCTTTTGGCCAATGGGAGTCCTAACTGTGCAATTACTGAACTACTACCCAAGACCTTGGCAGTGTGGAGGGTATAAGGGGGCATATCTATTGTCACGTGTATCTAAAAAGCTAAGTTATCCATTATGTAGGATCACCTAGATAGGGTGCAAGTCACTTCACAGATCATCCTGATGTGCTTCACTGGGCCAGGAATAAGTTTGGTACACACATCAAATATCTGGTATCTGTTTGCTATTAGTAACCAGCCCCAAATGGCTGACTGGCTGCATCTATGATCTGGTCTAAGGCTGAGTTACTGAAGGGCAATGCCCTTGCATAGCTAGTAGCCAAAGAAAAAATTCTCACATAAGACCAAGTGAATAAGATGGGACTGCAAGGCCAATCTATGTATGTTATGTGCAGTCACTAAAATGTACTCAACCACATATTGCTACATGGTGCATTTGCATCCGCTGTATGGTCCTGGTTGTCGAAATCGAGCTGAAATTGTGCTTGGTCAAGATATTTGCAATTCCTTTTGCTTCTTTTGTCATGCCTAAGAAATTCTGATAAAAAAATTGTCCTATGCTTGGCAGCTTCCTCAGTAGTGGTACAGAAATTTGTAAGAAACAACCTCTCGCATCTTTTGGAAAGTTGAGTCTCCTGTGGAAAGTTTTCCCTCTAAACTTGAAGTGTGTTGTACCCATACGAAAATTTGGTATTGTGTCATGCTTATAAACTGAAATCTTCATTTACTTACCCATAAAATGTTTTGAAATCCTATCTTCTTCACATTGTCTTGTTGAGCTTTTCCTAACCCTTATGGGACATGAAACAGTCATCAACAATTGGACCTGCACCAATACAAATAAAGATGAATGTTGAAAAATTTAAAATCAAAGAGTATTGGTGTTTACCTCGCGGAGTGTCTATATCAATGTACTACTTACACAGGAAGTAAACGGAACTATATGTAACATACAGAATAGAACAATACAATATGATAGAACCATAAGATGTTTGTATTCATATCCAGTAAATATCACCATGTACAATCACCAGTATATCCGTGCTATCAATCATGGAATCATAATCATCATGACAATAATAATAATAATCTCCTGACTACAAAACGAAGTACATTTAACGTTCGGTGGTTGGTTGAGCAACCAACCGTCATGATGTTCCATAACAGCCCGCTACAACTAATCAGGACTTAATTACCCGAAAGTACATGCCAACAATTATTTCCACTAAGACTATAGTTTTATTGCATTATACTAACTTGGCCGACTATGGCCGACTACGCTAAGGATATTTAGCCACATACATCATCCCCCCCACAAAATAGGTCGCCTTCTAGGCGACAAGATAACAAAAATGGGAAATGACGCTATTCAAAATTTATTGAGAGGAAGGGGGGAGTGAGGACATCCCTGGATGAACTGATGAGGTGGGAGTAGCAGCAGAAGAGTGCTGGTCCTTCAATCGCTTGACTTTCTCCATGCGTACTCGAAGCTAGCAATTGGCAAGAATTTCACGTTCCCTCGCAGCTTTCACCATGTGGGCTGCCTCCATCAGCTGGCTCTTGACTTTGTTTGCCTCCATGCTTGTGGTTGCCAACTGATCCTCCAATGTTTTGACTTTCTCGCTCCACATTTGTTCTTGTTTCTGAGTCTCCTCCTCCCTCTATCTAAACTCCTCCTCCCTCTGGCGGTTCCCTTCCTCCAAACTACTCACTCTAGCCTCCAAGGTGGCTATCTGTTTTGCCTGTGCATCCAACGCCTGAGTCTGGTCTGCTAGCTGAGTTTGGAGATTCTTTATAGTCATGGCCGATTCCTCCTTTACTTTTTGTAGCATGTGATAGGCTTCCACCTTTCCTGCTATTGCCAACTCGGCAGACAGTATCTGCTTCTTTACATTGTAGAAGACATCTCGGAAGGCAAGCTCAATGTGATAAAGGCTTTCTATAACTTTCGCATCCCTTCCTGCTATCTTTGGTAGGTTGCCTCGCCAATTTCTGAGCATGGCTATAGTTTCGTTTGCCAGCCACCCTTGGCTGGTAAAAATGCGAGCGAACTCTACCTCACATCCCATCTGTACAAACCCTCTAAGGCGTTGTACCTCCTGTCCCACCAATAGAGATTGGCCAATCTTAAGTTCCTTCGAAATGTCTGTACAAACCCTCTAAGGCGTTGTACCTCCTGTCCCACCAATAGAGATTGGCCAATCTTAAGTTCCTTCGAAATGTGCCCCACTTGCATCATGACTCTCCTCATGTGCTGAAGCTCCTCCACATATCTCTGCACGGTCCCTAAGGGATCTAATGGATCCGGTTGTGATATTTCTACCACATACCCTCCAAACTCATCATCCTCGTCAGGTGCCTCCTCCTCCTTTGGGGGAATGTTCCCCGCCCCTCTTTGTTCCACTACTGTCTCTCCTACTACATTCACCTCCTCTGTGGCCACTGGCGGCTACTGATATACCTCCTCTGCCACTGGTTGCGCTGGTATGTTCATCAACGTGTCACTTCCCTGTGTCTGAATGGCTGAGCCTGCAACCTCCGTATCACCCCCCAACCCTTCTGGCAAGTTCTCCTCAAGTGTCTCAGCCACCTCCACTCTCAGGCCGTACGCTCCTAACCAATCATCAATCTGGGCAACTCCTGGCGCTTCTGGTAGTGCAGCGGAGGGGACTTGTTCCTGGGGAGTGATGGTTCCCCAAGTCCCTGAGATTTCTAGCGGCTCGGTGGAAACTGTTGGTGATGTTTCTGGCAGCCCCTCTATTGCCACCCTTGGTGCTGTCTCTCCTGCAACTGTCGGTCCTGGCTGTATGGCTGCCGACCCTGTCAGTGTTGTGAACCCTGGTGGTGGTACTGTGTCGCCGGAAGCTGCCGAACTTGAAGATATGGTGGTCACGTCTCCTAGTGGTGCCCATCCTGGTAATGCGCCAGGTACTGCGGCTGCCACTCTCAATGTGCGTCTGCCACCAATGGAGGATGTCGGGAGTGTGAAGGTGACTGTTGGTGCGCTTTCCTGGCCTGCTGGCGGTGCTGGCAATGTGAACCCTGCTGGTTGAAACGAAACTGCTTTTGCCACCTCCATTCTATTTCACCCACCTACGGCCAGTGACACTTCTTCGTCCTCCGACGAACTCCCTGCTAAGGTTGAGGAAGACACCTCAATATGTTCTCCTTCCTCCCCACTTAGTGCCGATGTTTCTTCATCTGTGGATGCTTCTTGGCCTTTCCTTTTCCTTCCTATCATGGAGCCCTCTTCGGCCTACTTGAGCTCCAATGTCGTCCAATAGAATGTTGCTGGTAATCCTGGGTCGAGATGTTTGAGTGGCTGCAATCAGCCCCACCTACCCTCCGGTACTTGTGTGTGTACAGCATCCAAGAGCAGAGCGATAGCATGCTGGGTCATGTAAAAAGCCTTGTGTCACTGGGACAGAAACTCTCGCATCCGCTCTGTAAGTAACCGTGCCCAATTATATATTCGGCCGATGCTTAGTCCCACCATGTAATCTACCATCCATATGGCAATGTCAGACGCTCGGCTAGCACCTGTAGGTCGGCACTTCATCAAGTCCAATACGCACTTCCATTCAGCTGTAGCCAAATAGTGTTTTCGAAGGCCCCTGTTGCTGGTGTTCTATATATTATCTTTCTCCTCTGGTGTTAAATTACTTCGGCACACCTGCTTAATTAGGACTTCCTTATGTTGCTGTGTCATCTTCTTTGGCTTATTAACTCCAATCCCTATGGCTGAAACGCCGAAGACTTGCTCAAAATCCTGCGGCCAGAATGAGACTATAACTGGACAGCCTCTGTAATCTATCACTGACTTGTGGGTGTGCCTGCAATAATTTTCTACCATGGCTCTCAGCCAAGGTTCAAACTCTCCTGAATTCAAAACTGGCACTACGACTTGAACCTCTGCCAGTGAAAGACAATGCCGTACGACTTGCACCTCTGCCAGTGAAAGACAATGCCGTACGACTTGAACCTGCTCTAGATGCCATACGGATTGAGCTTCTCTGTCTATCACACTTCGTACGATGTGAATCCCTGTGTTTTGCTTTTGAAGTCGCCTTTCTTGTTGTTTCCTTAGCCCTAGTGGTTTTTGTGGCCGTACGCCTTCCTCTTTGGCCGAACTTATGTCTCTTTTCACTTTAAAAATTCTTATTTTTCTCTTTGGCCGTAGGACCTCCTCTTTGGCTTCACTTTTTATTTTAATTTTTATTATTTTCCCTTTAGCTGTTTTTACCACTTTTATTATTTTTTTATTTTTTCTAGTTCTATTTAATAATTTTATCTTACTTCTTTTATTTCCGCCTTGTTTTATTTTTTCCTTCTTTTTCTTCAATTTTTTCTCTTTTAATTTATTCCTTTCTCCTTTCGATATTTTTAATATTTTTCTATTTCCACCATTTCTCTCTCTTCATTTTTATCTTCTTATCTCTTTTCGTCTCTCTCCTCTTCTCCTCCCTGTTTATTTCTTTTTCTCTTCTTTCCTCATACTCCCTCATCTTCTCTGACTTTTAATTGGGACGCATAGTACCATTTACATGTGTGCGGAGATCTTTTATAACATTCCTCTTCACAACAAGTCCCTATGTATTGAACGTCAAACCATTTATCAAGTAAAGGGGCAGGACCAGTACCTTTATATCGGTCGTCGACATACCTTCCTCCATACTGTTGGTACCATGTAACATCTTCACCTTCTACTGTGGGAGGTCCGGCTGGATTTGGTATTATTTTCCAAAGTCCATCTTTCGTTGCTATCTTCCTTACCCTCGGTACCTTCCTTCTCTCTC